>JARHVA010000400.1:5500000-5623531 GCA_037957365.1 Torreya grandis | reverse complement strand
ATCAAGTCCTCCAAAGGATATGCTTATAAATATTTAAAACAAGTTGATTTATAGGCATGTTTCTTATGGCCATAAAGATACTTCTCTTTATAGTGTCATTTATCAAGGATATAAACTTTTAGTGATTTTTTCACCAAAGGTTGTATTTTATAATTTATATGCAAACTAGTCATTTACTTTAGAGGGCACCTAACTAAGAGAGAGAGAGAGAGATAATTTTAAAAAAATGTAGTAACTTTAATTTTAAAATCAAGATCAAGATTTGTCATTTATTTCATGTTTTAGGTTTACTCCATATAGTTTTGAGTCTTCAAATTCGTGTATTGCATATTGAATTCATGATTTTAAAATTTGTTCTTTGCATATTGATTCATGATTTCAAAAATATTAAAAATTGTTCATTTTTATTTTTGGAATATGGAAGTTTTTTTTCACTATATATTGATTTCATGTTTTCAAAAATATCAACAATCATTCATATTTTATCTTTAGGACTAGTAGCAAAAATTTTAGAGGGCCCAGTAGTTGGGCTTGAGGTTTTGTGTATTGTAAACAATCAAAGCCCATTAAGGTAAATTATGGTAACCATTATTTATACATCTATACACATAAATTTTTAATGGGGGTACTATATTATTAATAAAATATTTAAGTTGTCCTACACTCTTAACTATTAGCATGTATTGGGTAATGATTAGTATTAGATCATCATATTACATATTTTGTTCTTATTACAAGGTTGTGTAAATTTCCCCATCCAAGTGGTTCAATTATATATTTCTACTATTTAGTTATGCTTGCAATCATATTGTATGGATATACTCTATTATGCTATTATTATTGTGATTTATTGATGTTCATATGTTTTTAACGAGAGCACTATATTATTAATAAAATATTGGAGTTGTGTTATACCCTTAACTACTAGCATGTATTGGGATATGTATGGTTAAATAATCTTTTACTTAGTAATATGATACTTTATATATATTCATATTAGTAGTAATGTTGGCCTATGGAGTATCCATAACCATAGTAGGGTATCTATGAGGTAGTAGTTAGTATTAGATAATCATATTACATATTTTGTTCTTATTAAAAGGTTGTGTAGGTTTTCCCCTCCAAGTGGTTCAGTCATATATTGCTAGTATTTAGCTATGCTTACAATCATCTTGTGTGGATATACTCTATTATACCCTTAGTATTTTGAGTTATTAATGTTCCTATACTATGGCTATTTATATCAATATACATTTCTTTGATTATACTATATCGATATCTAAGTAATTTTATTACAAATGGTATTAGAGCATTGATTTTTTAATGCATTTTTTTCAAGTTGAGATTAGTTTCAACTTTGTGTTGTTGAATGATTGAAAATCACAACTTTTTATTTTTAAAGATTTTTTTTTTTTTTTTTTTGAAACAATATTATTTTATTTTATTTTATTTTTAAAAATAGAAGTTTTTTGTAATTTGGTATAATAAAACAGTAATTGGAAACCTCTCGAAAAGGGGATCACAACAACATATATTTATTTTAACCCTATTTTCAAGGTTTTCCAAGTTTTTAAGGTTTTCTATCCTTGCACAATATACCAGTCATTTGAATTAGCTCTAAAAATGATCAAAATAGGATAATTATTAGTTAAACATATTATTAAGCCATGAACCCTAAAATATATACATCGCTAGTCTACACACTAATAGAAAGGTAAGGGTTCTGACACTCATGGAAGAACACGTTACAAAGAAGAGATGGAGCCCAAAATCGATGGATCTTCCAATATAGGATTTTATTATATAGATAACAAAATTAGCCAGATTAATTATAATGTACAAAACATATAGTCTAAAATGGATAATAAAGGATATTTGGATAAAATTAATCAATGACAAGAAGAGATCATACATAAATTCAATCAACTATTTACCTCACTATAAAATTTAAACAAATAGCCCTAGTTCACTAATACACAACCCAACTAGGGTGGATCTTCTAATCAAACCTTTACAAATCTAAATATAGCACAAACTATGCCCTTGGTTGGTTCTGATTCAAGTACACAGAGCATGTTTCACAAAATGGAAATGCATAAGTTACATGGAAAAGATATAAACACTTAAATCAAAAAAATGGATTTTTTTAATGTACATCAGATCTTATATGGATAGACAATCAAAATGGCATATTTTTATTTATAACTTGAGAAATTCATTTGGTATTGATTATTGTGATCTCAAAAGAAGAATACTCTTAGTCTTACGTAGTCAATTTTTAATTAGGAATTGTATATGAAATATTATAAGAATGTGATTGAGAATTATTTTAACTAGTTAGAAAAACTACATCAAACAAGATTAGTTATGGATTATATCGAGTAATTCCAAAATATATCTTTGCATTTGGAGATGATCACACATGAGAACTTGAACAACCTATGCTTAGGGGATTCAAAGATCACATCTAACATGAAGTACACGTGTTTAATATTATTAGTTTATATGATTTTATTATCATGGCATGTAGGACATGTTATCATAAAATTTTAAACCCCCTTTAAAAATTTCAAATTATAACAAATTTTATTTAACATACTTCATTGTATTTTGTTGAACTTGCATCATATGTGGTAGGGGTAAACCTATACATTTAATTTCACTTGTTATGATCTAATGTTTTTGTATTATTTGTCATGATGCACATTTGATTGATTTCTATTGTAATTATATAGTTGATTTAGTCATATAAAGTTATAATAAAATAGTCATTTTATTTCAGCTTGAAAATTGAGTTTGTGAATAGCTACCTTTTGGATTGGATATCATTTCATATAGAGAAGAATCAATACAATAGACTGAATCATGCTAGTTAGATCATATTTCATTTACAAACACTTTATGATCAAAGATTCATTTTTGTCAACTATGATGAATCATAGTAACTAACTTGTTTACATATGTAATGAGTATTAGTAAAAGAATAATAGTGTACTAAGGTCACATGTTCATTATTTTGAAATTCATAGTAAAGTATGTAAATGGTCATTTTGGCATGTAGTATTATAGAACATCTATCATCTTTATTTGTAAGATAGAACCAAAAAATCCCTTCATTTTGTAAGCTTTCAAATATGGCTAATCAACTTACACTTTCCTTACTTTTCAAAAAAATATCAATGGAAGCCTTAACCTATAGCATAATTAAATTAAGGTTCAAATATTTATTAAAGACATTAATCCATGGCTTAGAAATAAATATAAAGCTATTCATAAAGGGACTTAATCCTTTCTACCAGAATCTTTTCTAAATCTTGAAACATGGTGACCACATTTGAGCAAGGCATGTTTGGAGCATTAGTGTATGAGTTTATAAATTTCATTGGGAAAATATGTGTTAATGTTATATTGTGAAGATTGTAAGATATTAAAAAATTATATTTATGAAAAAAACACATAATGTTCCTAAATTTTATGTAAAGACCCTCCTTAAAAGTATCCTTTCAGTGCATTCAATGTGTTTTGGCCTTTGCATTTATAGTTGTTTCTTGACTTTGACTCATAGTTCATTTAATTTGTGATATTATGGGATTATAGGAGCATAACAAAGATCTATTGATTTTATTCCCAAAGTGTGACATAACTCTATTGATTTGACTCTATAGGAATATAAGATTTCAGATGAATATTTTTATTTTTTAGGTAAGATATTTTTATCTTGTTCACAAGTTGAGAAAATAATGACTAAAAATAATTTGTGGAGTGATATTTTTTTGAATGGTTGTTTCTAAGTTTCATGAATAAATGAAATATTTTGGTTTGAATCCTATCTGAGATGATAAACTTTAGTTTTCAAAGTATATCTTAAGTATTTTAAATTTATAATATCAATAACTTATTGGTTATTTGGAAGTGTTTTGATATTTTTGTGAAGGAAATGTTTTTTTATATTCGAGCTAGTTGTAATTCAAGATATATTTTTGTTTTAAAGCAAAACACTTGCTCCTTCTCGAGCCCTATTTTTGTGTCTCTAGGTTGTCAAATAAGGTTTTATTGGAATAAAATATTATTTAGTTGTAATATATATTGATTTATTTTAATACAAAAATGTGAATAAAAGTCTCAATTAAAATTATACAGATGATTACAAATTTCTCCAGCTGTGGTAGTTGATTGTCCTTGCATGGAAAGATAAATCATTTTTGAGTTCTAGTGATCTCTAACAGTTGATGGGTATAAAATAAAACAAATTTACTTGCATGAAATATAGAATTTTAAAATGTAAGGTTTTTTTTGTTGTTTTGTAGTATCAAATGGAAAGATAAATGCCATTGTTTGGTTACAAACATGCTCTATTTTGGAAACAAGTATTTAAAACCCTAGTTCTTATTGTGGTTGTATGCTTTTTATTGTAAAGCTTGATATATTTTACAAGAATGATTATCGTATGTATTTAATGACCTTTAAATGTAAAATGTTTTATTTTGGATGAAATTCTAGGGCTGAGTTTAAATTGTTATCTACTATGTTTTATTGTGTGTATAAAAAGGTTGTTCTTAACATTGAAACTACTAAAAACATTTCTAGGGTCTTAAACAAAGTGCATATTGTTTTTTTAATTTTTAGGGAAATATTATAGGGTTTGAATTGAAGAATGATATTTTTATCTTGAGTGATTTTGAAGCAATTTTGGATAGAGTTAATTTTTTGATGCTTCAACTAAGGGTTTGATAAAATTTAATGGTTTTTTTTTAATGTTTGAGGTCATAATGAAACTGTTCAAAATTGTTTGTTGAGAAATAAATGGCAATAATTTTAAAGTATAAAATGTTTATTCACTTGGTAGAGAAAAATAAGTCTTGTTTGAGATGATTTTTTGATACGATATTTTAGGTTTTCATTTTTTTTTCTAACATGGTGTTAATTATGAGTGATAATGTAGTATAATTATGCAATAAAACACTTTTAAATATCCAATGTTTATTTTTTAAAATTTTGAATAACTCTTTATTAAATTCAAAAACCTAATGATGTGTGAAAAAAATATTTTATTTTTAGTCATTCGAGTATAATATATCTTTAAGATAGAAGATGTTTCCTGATTGACGAGTTTTCCATTGTATGATAAATATCACTACTTTAATCTAGACAAATTAAATATTTTTTTGTTGGTTGAAAAAAATATTGAGATGAGATGTTATTTTGGTTACTTCATAATGTATTTCTCATAGTATTTAGCTACATCATATAGGATAAACTTGGATTTGAGTGGTTTCTTGCATATTGGATAACTTATTAGAAGTTTTATTGTGACATTATTAATATCAAGATTGGTTATATTACATTATTTTTAAAAGTTTTCTCAATTTTTGATAATGGTGATATGGATTTTTGTGTTTAGTTAAATATTGAAAAAGTAGTTTTGATCTCAGTTCATGGTTTTAAAATGATAGTCTAACAAAGGGAATGATAAAATGTGTGGTTATGGATTGAAATTAGTTTGAGTTTATTCATTATTTAACATAGAATAAAGATGGTTTTATCTTTCATTTTTCATCGTAGTCTATTTGATCATTCACTGAAGTAATTTTGAAATTATTATAAGTTGGAATTTTTTTCATTCAATGGTGCCTTATGAGTAGTGTTAACTTTCAAATTAAGGTAAAATCTTAGGTTGGATTTGGGGTTCATGTAGTTCTAGCATAAATAATTTTTGGGATGAATGCAACCAATAGGAAATAAATGTACCATTTATACATGGTACACACCAAGGTAGACCCTTTAGGACCTGAAGGGTCGCTAATGTATTTATGTAAGGTTTTAACCATAGTACTCTACTTTTTTGAATTTTGATGCTAATTACCCTATGTTTTAGGATGTTTTATGTAATGTTCCCTATAAAATTTTCATGTTTTTTGGTACTCATGTTTGGCAAACCTCTCATAGAGGCAATTGGCGACATGATCTTTTTGATGTGGTTCATCAACTATGTATTCTCTTGAAATTACTCTTCTCACTAATGAAAATGTTTTAATTATTAATCCATTACCCAAAAATAATGCAATATTGCATTTGTACATCCCTAACCTATTATTGAACCTAATAATATCTCTTTCACTATTTGTAAACGTGTTATTAGATCTTCAATTATGCATGTGGTAACAAATGTACTGAAGAATATCAATTTAGAATCAAATGATGAGTCAGGATGATTAAATCATATTTATCTTCTTTTTACACTAATGGAATACACTACATATTCAAAAGATAGAGGTGTCCCTTTAATTAACTTTATCTCATTAGATGAGGGTAAAGATAATTAGTTGTTTTTGATTACTTAGATTATGTTTTTTGGCCATTTGGTTAGACTTTCATTACTTTCATATTATAAAATTATCTTTTCTAATTTTGATTTGATTCATGGCATTTAAAGTATTGATATTACTCGATGATTATATTAATTATTTTTTTAGTACTTTTTTCAATTGATTTGTCAAATAAATATATTTATTTTAAAATAATATAATATAATTAAATATATTAGTCAAGTCAAAATGATATTCAAGTGATAAAACATATCAAAAGGTGAAATTTAGATTAAATATAGTGATTTTGTGTAGGAATCCAATTTGGAAAATAGAATTTGATAACAATGCATTTATGGTTAACTTTCAACATAAAAGTTTTTTTATTACTTGGAGTTGATCTTTTGTGTTAATTAAATTCATGATCATTGTGTTTAATGATTAATTAAGTATTAAGTAATGTGTAATGGCCCCTACTTGTGAGAAAATTTATGTTATTTTGTCTTATTATAATTATTTACTCAAGTCTTTATTTTAAGCTCAAAAGTGACTTATTATTATAAAGCCTAAATGTTATAAAAGTTAATTAATTTAAAGTAAAGTAATAACTAACTCTATTTAAGTTAATTTTATTTAAAAAATATAAGTTACAACTTAAAGTGCAATTAATCCTTATTAAATAATTTTAAAAAGGACTTGAAGGAAGATGATTTGGGAGGATGCAATATAAGTAAAATATCTCCAAATAAAATTTCATTTTGCACTTTTTTTGTATGGAAAATATCTAAGATTAGGTGTGTGATTATAAGAAGAATTAATAATATATTATTTGATGGCGAAGTGCTTAATCAATTTAGTTAGGTATATCTCGTTTTCTTAGTTATTTATAAATCAATTTTTAAAATCAACTTCTAATAATTTTGATGACTAAAAAAAATTCACCTGTCATATGTATTAGGTTACCTCTGTAATTTTCTTGAAACCAATGAAAATTCCACACATATTCATTATGTGGAAGATTATTTGCTATTATTCTCATAAGATTATAATTTCTTTCTTATCTCATTATTATTTATAATCAGTTATGAATAAAATATTGCATTTTGAAATAAAATATATTTCTTTTCTTTGTACGACTTAATATTTAATCTTTTGTGTACTTTATATTTCTAGTTTTTTCATTACTCTAATTTTATTTATTTATTTTAGTAATTACTATAAATAATTTTATAATAGCATGTTATCTTTTTTTCTTTCCCTTAGTTTAGTTATTTGTTTTTAATCATGCAATTTATCTTTCATAATGTAGTTCTCTTAGATATTTATAGTGTTAATTTATATTTGTTTTGTTTTTGTTTTTTGATTGTGTTGGTTTATTTGTCTTTAGTGTTTTATTTTATTGGTTAATATTTGAAAGAAATATGAATAGTGCAAAGTGATAAATCTGAAGAAGTAATTTGATAAAAGATTATTATTATTATTGAAAATAGTCAATTTTAGCCTTTCAAGAATCTACCTCTTCCATAGGTTTAATCTATCAGATAGGGTTAAGTATACACTTCTAACTATAATTTGTGAAATATTTGAGTATGTACTTAAAATAGTGAAATATGAATATTGAATTATTTTTTGATTGCTTAACTTTACCTTTATTGAAAAATTTATTTATTTTTTAGATCTCATTAAGTCATAAATTCTATTTAAAACTTCATACTTGAAATAAACTACCCTTATGTACACTTAAGTATTAGGATTCTAGTCAAGTAGGTCCTTATGAAAAAACTAGTTTGACTCTATTTTAACCTTCATGATAGGCGAAAGAGTTGATTAATTGAACATTACAAATTTTAATTTCAAAAAGGTAGAGGATGGAAATATTGAACAACAAAAGGTAATCCTTCACAACCATTGAAGGTCATACATAGTCTAACATCATCATTCCCTCAACCTACCAGATTGACTCCTTAAAAAATTAAAGAAAAAAGGGAAAAAAGGTTATGTTTTGATTGTGATATAAAATATAACTACAAACATAAATACGTTAAAAAAATGTTGTTCAAAATTGAAAGTGTTATTAAATAACTAGAATTTGAGGGTGTTGTTGACTCTGATAAAGAAACACAAAATACATAATAAACTATTTCTTACCATGCACTTTTTAGAACTATCACCCCATAACCCATCAAGGTAGTAGGTTTCCTCATAAAAGAAAGGGTGATAGTATTTTTTGACTTGAGAAGAACCCACAACTTCATCAATAATAAGTTGGTTGTTTACTTGAATTATTTTGTTTATCTAGCTCTACAATTTAGGCTTATGATTGTAAATGTTGGTACACTTAGTTATATAAAGAAATGTCATAGTATTAAACTTAACATGAGATAATACCCACTATATTTCCCTATGTTTTTCATTCCCATGGGTGGCACAAACATTGTGTTAGGTGTCTAATGGGTCACTACCTTGGGAGTGACTAAGTTGAATTTAAATGAGTTTTTCATGCATTTATATTAATAAAAAAGTACATTTGAATTATGTGGGTTATGTGTAAAGTCCCTATAGTTGGTTAGATCTCATCAAATGTAACATGTTTTTAAAAAATGTGGGGATGGCTTTGTGGCACAACATTTTTTATTAGAATCACTTATAGAAAAGGAAATTACACCACTAAATCTATAGAAAAGTATAGAGGCAAACTTAGTAGTTTTTAGAGATATTCCAAAAGGAATATCACCCAAAATGGATCATGCTCATGCCATTCAACTGGTACCATGGATCCAACCACTCAACATATAATTATATAGGTATATATATGTATAAAAGAGTGATATTGAGAAGATTTTATAAGAAATGCTCAAGGCACAAATTATACATCATATTCATAGTTTTTATTACTCTTCAATGGTGATGGTGTACATGAAGAATATGTGGTTGCTTACACAAAATGCCCTAATTTTATTAATAAAATAATATAACCTATTATTGTATGGAGTCTGGTCTTTCCATCCTAATCAAGTATATGTCTATTTTTATTCATGACCTAATTAAAGTATTCCTTGACAACCTATAGGTTTGAAATTACACTAGCTTTATTCTTTAAATTAGGTCTAAACTTAAAATATCTATTGCATGAATTTGGTTTTGAGGAATTTTGGAAATCAAATCTGTATTGATTTAACTTTCTAAACTTGTTTAAATATGGTAAGTCTTGGTTATTTTTATATCACATTTCAACTGCATTAAAATTCACATATTTAGGCTATTTCACCTCAAATTTATACAAGTTACTTACTATTCTAGAGCTTTGACGCTACTTTTCCTAGACAATATGGTCTATTTCTATGGCATTTTCATCTAAAATAACTAATCATTTCCTTAATCTTGCTCCTTTACTTAGTCATTTATCATAAAAATAGGCTCAATTGGCTCTAGAATTAAGCAAGTGTCTAAGTCTTTGCAAGTTTATTTGATACTTAGTCATTTTTGAACTAATTATTCATTACCATTTGTTTTAAAGTCATATTTTCATATTCTAATGACTATTCAATTTCTCAAGCCAACTATTATTTAATTTTACCTATAAGTCCCTAGGCAAGTAAGGAGTTGCTACTTGGTGCTTTCTCACTTTCTCAAGAATATTTTACCTTAGTCTTTTTTACATAACTCTTCAGGTTCCCTAAATTGTGTTTTGTGGCACAATATCATGTCCTCACCTTACCCAACCACCTTTAGTTTCCTCAATAGACCATCAACCCTCTGGATGAATAGATCATGACACTTGGCCTGATCTCATTTATCTGGGCCCTCAGGGTAATCTTTATACTTCCTATAGTAGTTAATCCTATGAATGCCTGGGATCATGCCAAGTGGCATGATCCTATCTATCTGATTCCCTAGGGAAGTTTGTATCTTTGTAGGTCCATCATTAAACCCTAGGTGAATGACATCTAAATGTGTATTAAGATCTCATTTTACTAGGATTATACAAGTCATTAGTCCAAGAATACACATGAGTAGACCCTGAGTGAGTGAATGGATGTCACATGACATTGAATGCCAACTAGACCTTGCATTTCCATCCACATCAGCTTTTCACTAGATTAAAATTGATGGTTATCTAACTTGTCAAACCTATCATGGAAATTGGATTCCTTTCCATTTGGGCCTTAACTATTAAAATTGATAAAGTCTATATGATTCTTAGTTTAACATAGCACTTAAATGGATAAAAAAATCTAAAAGTGACTATTTTTATACTCTTTTTAATCTAAATTACTTACTCACTTATCTGATAGAGTGGATTAGTTATGTCCTTAGTAAAAGGCCCTTTTTGGATTGTTATTCTATTAGCTTTTAATTTAAGTTTATATGCTTTAGTCAAATTTCATAGAATAATATATTTATTTGAAATCCAATAGCTATACTTTATTCAAAGACTAATGATCATTTTCTATCTGTAGATCCATATTCACCGAGCAATCACCACTTTTCATCTTAAATATCCACTACTCTAAAACACTACAGACCTAAAGCCAAGAAATTCAACCCTATAGGTTGTTGAGATTATGACACATGGCATGATCTTGCTTCTTTAGGCCCTTAGAATGATCCAAACAAAGTGAACAAGCAAGGGACCTTCTAGGTAAATGAGATGATGCCACATGGCATCTGTTGATGATTAAAATTGCACTATTTTTAACACCAACAATGGGAAATTTCAAGAATGTGGGACTTGCAACCTGAAACAACCTCCAGATTTTAAAGTAGCTAGCTCTTCTTTATATCAAGGGTATAATGGGACAAGGGATAGGAATTAAATAGAAACACAAGTGCAACTAAAGAAACTCTAACTATTGTGATGCACCTGAATTTAATTCAACCCTTCAGCACAGTGAAGCTATATGTAAGATTTAATTAAATTAAAGAGCGAACAAGGAATGATCAATGTAAAATATAGAAAAACAATAGAAACAGAGGCTCACAACTTAGACTAATTTTGTAGTGACATAGAAAAATATCAATAAAGGCACAAAACTCAGATTTCTTATTAATTCTCCAGTCACATAAAAGTCACATAAACATGCACAGTTACATAAAATTTCTAACTCAAGAAAATAAAACAAAGGCAAATGATATTCCTGATCATAGCTAAAAAAGTCTAAAAACTCTTGACAATAATCTCTTGCAAAAAATTCTCTCTATCTTCTGATGATTCTTTTGGTGATCTCTGCACCCCTATTCATAGCATTGGATTAGCTCTAGATTGTCTGTACATTCCCAATCTAACGGCCTAATGGAACTCTAACTAAACTAGAAGTGTCTAACACAGGATATTTCTTAGATCTAAAATGTTTTGTCTTCCTACAATTTCATTGGCTGACATAGATACCCAGGACACTTCCCACTTTTAAATGGGAGAGGACACTTGGCTAATTCCTTCTTTCAACTTGAAAACTCTCTTATTATTTAGGAGGCACCAAAAAATGACACTTGGCATATTCTACAGCACTTACCAAAGGCACACGACACTTTCTGCATAACTTATACCCTTTTTGTGTCTTTACTCAGGAGTGTTCTGCCTTTAACACCTGTCGCAATCCACTTCTTCAAAACTTTAACAACTTAACATAAAATAAGATCCACAAAATTTCTTGCCCTAGCAACTTCAAAAAGGGGACAGGGATAGGTGGCGCTTTCCATGCATCTTTAGCCAAGGACATATGGCGGTCTCCACCGCTTTTAGCTACCCTTTGAGAATCCTATGAATGTTGACACTTGGTGGCTTTTTCTTGCCTAAGAAATAGAACTTGGGACCCACCATAGTCTTTACTTATCAATGAAACAAAATGAAGATAATTTAGATGTTGACACATGGCATATTTCACTTTCTTCAGCTCGAGATACGTGGCATCTTCCATTGATTTTAGAAAAGCATATTGAAACCTTCCACAGTTGACACTTGGCACCTTCCGCTTGATCCTAAGAAAAGATTTATTGAAAAAAATCTTTTGAGGTGTATAAGAAACATGAGATTTAGATGCCAACACTTGTTGTGCTCCGCTGAGTTACTATGAGACACATGGCATGTCCCAATCAACCTCTAGAAATTATGAAAGGTGCCTTGGCTGATGACACTTGGCAGATTCCACTTGATTTTGACATTTAGACAAAAATGAGGCAAAAATAAATTTGAGCCCACGCTCTGAGTCAAAACTTCACCATCTTGAACTAAAGTGTGTGGGGACAAAATTTTTTAGTGCGCAACTAAAAATCAAAAATAAAACGTAGAGTATTTTTTACTCTATAGTTATTAGTGACCCCAAGGATGTTTGAGCCTACTCAAAAAGAATCCACAACTCTTGTATGATCAAAATGTGACAAAAAAAATCATAGCTTCAATAGGGCTATCTGATAAGTAGACCACTCATCATCAGATAATCCCTGCTTATTTTGTAATTCATTGAAGGCTAAATCAAGGTTGATAATATCTTTGTGTGAAATTCTTTGTAAAATCTGAACTAAGTCTTCAATGTGTTATTTCATTTTGATGATTCCTTCTTTCATCACATCTAGAAGCTCTCTATAATTGACTGTGATAGAATTGCAATTGAGAACCTCATTTACTCATTTAACAGTGACCATTCTATCATTAATCCCTGCTACTAACAACATTCCATCAGATGCATCATAGAGTTTTTGCAGCAGTGTTTTGGAGTCCAATACTCTCCCAAAAATAGTAGATAGAGTGTCTTTAACTGAAGTCTCCACCTTTTCACACAATTTTTGTGCATTTAGTAGAAAGGTTAGAGAAGGTCTGAGCTAAATAATCTCTGCAAAGATTCTTTTCCATATTGATTCATAAAGCTCCTTTACCAGATTTAACACCCCTACATTCTTTGGCCTATTAGCCAATTCAAGTGTCAATTGTTCTGCCCTTTGTCACTCAGCTTGAAGTTGGGCCTAAATAGCCATGGTATTATTCTGCTAATTCAACAAATTTTGTTGAAGTTGAGTAACCTGTAGCAGGCTTTCCTCATATTTTCCCTGAAATGCTACCTTTTCTTGCCTTAAGGTTGTCACTACATCCTTACCCTGCATTAGCCCTACTTTTAGAGAATCATTTTGGGCCTGTATAACCTGGTGAGTCTGAAGAGAAATAGTATCTTGCAACTATTTATTTAGACTCTCTATTTCAATATTCTTAATATTGATCTCTGTGGTCAAACTGCTACAGTTTGCCTTCTCTTTGGCTAGATCAGCCTCCATATTTTACAACTTCCTTGACATTTTCAAATAATCCTTAGCTACTACAAAAGTAGATTCATTTAGTAGCTCGACCCTATCTTATGGTCTAAATAGAGACATGTCTATTTCCACTGCATTCATTGTGTAATCCTCTGGCTGCATCTACTCATTTGGCCTGACTATATTTGGTGACAAATGGATCACTATCAGTTGCTGCTAAATTGGGTCAAATTGCGACCTCAGATGTGGTGTAGCCAAGGATTTATTCTCTTTGATCCTCTTTTTCTCCATTCGGGCTTCCCTTGCCTTCCTAGTAGCATCTGCTTGAGTTTGGAAGGTAGAAGGAGAGGCAATGTGCCCACCCACAAAAGGAAAACCTTGTCATAATCCATATGGAATAGCCAATTATTGGCTATGGGGAGTCTGAGGAGGTACTTTATTGGGGATAGAGAGGGAAAAGTGAGGTAATGATATGGACTAAGTTTGGATAGATGGGGAAAAATGAGAGATGGACATAGCAGAGGTGACATGGGATGTCATTTTTTTAGATGGAATCATCATCCTTATAGGAGAAGAAAGAGATTGAGAAGGAGAAGAAGAAACAATACTTACCTAAGAAGTAACAAAAGTACTTTGTGATTGGTGTTGTGAGGGTTCTACCCTCTCCTCTGAATCAAGTTGGAACCTTAGCCTCTTATGTTTCTTTGGCATTTCTTCTCCTAACTGTGCTCCCTTCTCTTTGATATTTACCATTGTTGCTAGTGGTCCTTGTGTAGAACTAGGAATTTCAAGGACTAATGTTGATGGAGAAGCTTTTGGTGGTGAAGATACCACACTCTTTTATTTTTCAATGGTACTAATAGATTGGGGACAAATAGTTATAGTGACTACTGCTGAAGTTTGTGCTAGGGCCTGTAATGATTGGCTAGATCTTGCTCTGGCTCACCACCCTGTGTCTACAAATTACTTGTGTCAGGGCTAGACATAGGAGACATATGACATTCATCCTAGAGTTCCTTCCATTTCTCATTTGAATCCACATTTCCAAAAGAGTGGGTTGTCTCACAAATCTCTTGCCTATATTTCCAATAGGCTTCTATTTTTTTAGCATTCTAGTCTTTATTCATTAAAGCTCTTCGTAAACCAGAAGTCATTCTAATTTTTGGGTCAAACCCTCTTTGTTTAACATAAAAAGTTTCCCATGGTCTGTTTTGTTGAATAGGTAAATCCGTCAATTCAACATAAAATTTAGAAATATCTGCCCTGGGATTTTTCTTATTTTCCCAAAAGGGGTGGCCCTCATGTGTAATCCTGGTAACAACCCTATTAGATCTGATCCATGAAGCTATGAAACCATTTGGATCATATACCCATTTATCTTCAATTATAAGGATACCCAAGAAGGCTAGCTTTCTAAGGAAAACAATCTCAGCATCTCTGGCCTCTAATGCCATGTTGTTTATCGTCCATGGGATATCATACATTTTCCTCTTCTTCTTCCCAGAGCCATATTCATTGTCTACCATAGACGCCTGCCTGGTGACCTCTAAGAATGCTAACCTAAGTGTCAAAATCTTAGGTAGTAGTAATGGTTCCCCACAAAAACCATGAACTCTAATAATAATATGATGGGATCCAAAAAAGTAATCACAAGGGATAGGGAAATTAGCCATAAGGTTTGAAACACTTGGAAACAGTCTATTTATAACTAGTTCTAGACTCAGATGCAAAAAAGCAGGGGCAACAAAAATTTCCCAAAATTCATATGGGTCGTTAGTTTTGAACAAAATATGTGTCCATGAAGACACAAGGGTAGTCCTCTATAGACTGAAACTTGGATCATGCATATTTAAATGCATGTGTTGGGAAAATATGCTAGAGTTCTGATACAACATAAGGTGAAACAAATAAGAGAAATACCTAAAAATCCCTTTGGCTCTGAACTAGGCAAGTTGTTCCACCATTGAATATGCAATATGCTTAGAGAAATCAAGCTAATACTCCTGAGTCTTATCAACAATTTTCAATCTGAAGAGGATAGCCATTTGTTCTTCATAGATAGTTATATCATCTTTCATTCCAAAAATGAAAGCCATCATGGAGAGTGCATCTTGACTCGCTTGTACAAATTGTGCTCTTGCTACAGGTAGTGTCGATACAGTTATATCATCACCTAATTATAGCTCTATTTTCAGAAATCTCAATTGAGTATTGATGTTTGCCCACATTTTTTGCATCTTAGCAATGGTGGGAAATGTGGCTATATTGTCATAGTACAAGGCCAACATATCTCTGATAGCCTTTGGTGTAATTTGCACTATAAATGGACCCTGTTGTATGGTACTTGAAGGTGCATGAAATAATCTAGCACATATTTCAACCAAATCAGGGCATGGATGCACAACTGAGACAATGAATTGTGCCAGTTGGGAAGTCTATATCCTCATTGTGAATGTCTCATATTGTCCCACCTTGGCCCTTTGAAGACACCTTTGATGTGCTCCTTCTTTGAGATTTTTGCTACTAGTTCTTTGAAGAATTGGGTCCATGATTTCATCTGCATAATCTTTTACCTTTGCTGGGTCGCTTGCTTGACCAAATTTAGGGACTCTGGTCCATGAGTAGGTCTTTAATGGTTGTGCAGGGGCTGAAGCATATGATTTACTTGTAAGAAACTTATCAAGGAATTCATAAATCCTAGACCCTTTTTTTAAAGACTGTGCTCCCTCCATATCTATATCTATTCTTTGAAAATAGTGAACTATGGTAATAGTTATGAAGCTTTTGCAATAAAGAAGCACTTTCACTTAAGCACGTTTGCTATGAGCTGAAAATGCAAGTAGCAAGGGTTTTCTAGCAAATGCAAGAATGTTTGAGAAATTGTAAGATTTAACTCTTGTTATGAAGTATTTATTGACCCATCAAGTCTCAAAATGTCATTAAACCCAGATAATCATTAGAAAATCTTACTAAATCTTCATGGAACAACGAGTTAGACACATCATGAAAGTGGCTGCGCAAGGTACCTTGGGGAATTTAAGATTTGGGAGATATTTTTAAGTGTTGAGAATTTTTTAAAATTTTGAAAAAGGTTATGAGTTGTGGCTATGTGTTCAAAGAACACTTATTTAAAAGAAAGAGTGGGAAAGAAAATGGGAAAAAAAAGCAACCGAGAAAGGGAAAATATCTAACTATAATAAATTAGAGACACAGGTTAACTAAAATGCTTCAAGTAGATCCCATTCATAGGAATCTCTTTAGGTTCACCTTCTATTTTTTCCAGCTCAATTGAATTTTTCTGTTTACATGCACAAATTTTATAGGGGCCAGTCCATAATGCTTCAAATTTAGTATGTTGACCCGACTTGGCGGCTCTTGCATCCCATTTCAAAACAATTGAGCCTACTTCAAAATGAGGATTTGAAGTCCTTTTATCAAAGTAGTCTTTTATTATTTTTTGATGCTTAATTAATGAATCATGTGCCGCATCCCTCTTTTCTTGATCCTCTAAAAGTTTATCAAGTCTAACTTACATGGGGCCATTTTCTTCAATTTCAATCTGTTTTATCAGTTGGAGAGCAGGAATTTCCAAGCTTAGAGGTATTACAGTAGGCTTGCCATATACCAATTCATATGGAGACATTTTCATCACCTGCTTAGGTGTAATTTTATCAGCCCATAGTGCTATATTCAACACTTTATGCCATTCTCTGTGATGATCAGCCCCTATTCTTTTGATGAGTCTAATCAGGTTCTTATTAGTTGATTCTGCCAAACCATTACCCTAAGGGTAATAATTAGAGGAAGTTTTCAGATATATTCCATGCTTTAATGAAAATTTAGATACTTTAGACCCTAAAAATGCTTAGCATTATCTAAAATTATGGTGTGAGGAGCCCCAAAGTGAGTAGTGATACTCCCTAGAAAGTCTAGGATCACATTTTGTGTTGCTTCTTTAAGTGGTACTGCCTCAATCCATCTAGTGAAATAATCTGTGGCAGTTAAAATCTATTTGTGACCCATACTAGACACTGGATTTATCATTCCAATGAAGTCAAGACCCCATTGAGCAAAAGGTTCATCAAAAATTATAGGACTAAGAGGCATTGTTGCATTCCTCCTCATCTCCACATAATATTGATAGGATTGACATTTTTTAACTAGTTGATAACAGTCTGTGAATAAAGTAGGCCAAAAATAACCTACCTCACTTATTTTTATGGCCGTGGTCTTTGTATAAAAATGTCCACCTGAGATTCCATGATGCATTTCATGCAGTATTTTCTTAGCCTCATCATTCTCTACGCATCTTAAAAGTTTTCCATCAAAATTTCTTCTAAAAAGAACTTGTTCAATTAAAACAAAATGGACCCCTTGCATCCTATAATATCTTTTATTGTTTTGAGGGAGTTCTCTTGGGTAAATCCCATATTTCATAAAATGAATCCTATTTGTGACCCAGGCATTTTGATCAACCTCTTGTATCCTTAATACAGTTTCCTTTTCCATTTCTAAATCTATTTCCATAAGTATCATCTTTTCAAGCTCTTGAGTCATATATTGGCATAACCCCCTGCTTGTGACTAACTTAGTGGGTTTTACCTCTATATCATATTAAAGGATCTTTGTTATCTAGTTCACCATTTTTTCAATAATTTCACCCTCCATAATGTATTCTCTGACACTTGGGTGAGCCATAAGTATCAAAATCTTACTTCTTGATACTATATGCTTGAATTTCTTGAGGGATTTTACCATAGCATATCTTTGTTTCTCTAAAAAGTTGTATCTGGTTTCATATTCTCTAAGAGTTCTTGAGAAAAAGGCTATTGGATGCTCTCCCTCCTATCTATCATCCTTTTGTGTTATGACAACAACAATACTGAGCTCTCCTCCATAGACGTACATTACAAAAGGCTTAGAAAAGTCTAGGTTTCTAAGTACTGGGGCCATTGAAATTGATTTATTGACCTCTTCAAAGGGTTGCCTTCCTTTTGTAGTCCACTTGAAAACTAGATCTTTTTTCAACAAGAGTGTCACTGGTCTTACTAAGCCTGTAAAGTCAGATATGAACCGACTGACAAAATTAATCTTTCCCAAGAAAGATTGAATTTATTTCTTATTTACTGGAAGAGGTAAGTTCATTATAGCTGCCACTCTTTCTGGGTCTATGGAGACTCCTTCTCTAGATACTATATGTCCCAATAATTTGCCTTGAGGTATAACAAAGATGCATTTCTTAGGATTCAAGGATATTCCAAATTCTTGACATTTCTTAAAAATAGATTCTAAATGATCAAAATGATCAATAGCATTTTTTGAAAAAATAGTAAGATCATCGAGATAAATTAGGATGATTTTATTTATAAGTTACCCAAATGCTACTTCCATAGCTCTTTGAAAAGTGGCTCCTACATTTGACAGGCCAAATGGCATCTTAGCATATGCAAATGTTCCCCATTTGGTAGTAAAAGCAGTCTTATATTGGTCTTCATCAGCCAACCAAATATGATTGTATCCAAAGAAACCATCTAGCAAGGAAAATCTCTCTGATCTAGCCACAATATATAAAATTTGTTCCATAGATGGCAAGGGATAGTGATCTTTTAGAGATGCTCTATTCAAGTCTCTAAAATCTACACAGAGTCTTATGTCACCATTCTTTTTCCTGACTGGTACTAGATTTGATACCCAGGTCGAGTGCTTGATTAGAAAAATTATTTTGGAATCTAAAAGTTTCTACAACTCATCTACCATTAGAGATTCAATCCTTGGATTTATTGGCCTCTGCTTCTGTCTGACTGGCTTAGATCCTTCAGTTAGCTCTATTGTGTGTTGAATGATATCTTTACTATATCCATGAAGGTCTTCATAGCTCCAGGCTATGACTCTGTCATATCTTTTGCACAAGTCAATTAGTCTTTCTCTTTCCTCTTGTGTTGCAGAATTTCCAATTTTTAATTTTCTCCCTTCACTCACCTCTATTTCAGAATAATTTGCTTTGTTTATCTGGAACCTTTTCTTTTCTAGGCCTACATCTTCTGGATCAAATAGATTTTCTAAGGTGATAAGGCCTTTGGGAAGCTTATTATTTTTTAATTATATAATTTCATCCCCATATGCCTCTTCAATCTTTGGTTGTAATTGATCAGCAAATTCCCCTAATTGTTGCAAGAATGAGAGTACCTGAGAATCATTCTCAAATACTTTCCAATTCTCATCATTATCTAGGATGTTTGGTCTTACAGTAACTTTTACAGACTCATTATTAACTAATAGGCTAGTTGTTGGATCAAACTATGAGCGAATATGTGCCATCCTATCAGCCTCAGAATTTTGGGTTCTTGGAACTACTTCAATATTGAAAGATTTAAAATCTTCTATTAAGTCCCAAATCCTATGTCTATAGGATCTCATCCTTACATTTTTGGCTATTGCCTTTTCCCTAATTTGTTTTACCACTAATTTTGAATCTCCTTTTACTATTCAATTCTTTATTCCCTTTTTCTTGGCTAAAATGAGCCCATGGACTAAGGATTCATATTCAGCATCATTTTGGTACAATCAAATTGAAAATGAATAGCTCTCAAAAATTTCTCCCCATTTGGAGCAACAAGACAAATTCCTGCTACAACACCAATTTTACTTCTGGCCCCATCAAAATTTAAGGTCCAAATTTTTGAATCTTTTTCAGATTCTTAAATAATTGGTGTCTCTTCCCTTAAAACATTTGGGATTACATGATCTTCATCAAAAATGACATAAGTGCCCAGACCAGTAGAGTCATAATTTCTATATGGATCACTATGCATCATAGCTAACAAATGGTTATTTTCTTCTTCTTGGTCATGTTCAGTCCATTCACCCAACTCTTCAACAAAAACCCTTTCTTCTTTATTCAACATAGCATGATCTGCCTCTAATTTTGATGTTGGTTCATTAGTGATGTGATCTTTTGATAGTGGTTCAGAAAGAATTTTCATCTTTGAACCATATTTGGTTGTTAGGATGAGGTGAGACCAATCAAGGGACATATATCCTCCTATTTTGGCTATAAAGTCTCTAGATAAACATAAACCAAAAATAGGATGTATATCTATGACTACTACATATTGATTGAAAATTATATTGGGATAAGTATATAATTGCAATGGGAGTTATTTAATTCTCCCTATTGTTTGTATTGATTTTCCATCTAGTTGCATAACTCCTTTAGTAAGTGGTTCATACTTTATTTTTAAAGCATCAGATATTTGCTTAGGCATTACTATAGTATTAGCCCCTGAATCTATCGATGCATTATGCAAGAGTTTCTTTCCAACTATCAGATTCAAATAGAAAGGCTCTAGTTTGGATTTACTTACCTCTGCTACATTGTTCACAAAGGCTATTGTCTTCAGAGGAACTGTGTCCTTGAGTTTTTCTTTATCAACAAGTCCTTCTTTGGTGCCATTATGTTTAGGCATTGTTTGGCCTTGTAGAGCTTTTTGTAACAGTGACTTTTGTTCAGGAATAGCTAGTATGTCCCATATTGATACTTGTGTTGGAGTCCTCTTCAATTATTACACCACATTCATTGGTCCTAATTCTTTAGTTCTTTGAAAATAAGGATATCTTGCTTTTTCTTGAACTTGTGCGGGAATCACTTGGTTCTGCATTGGTTGAGGCAATTCTTGTCTGACAACTATGTTTCTTTGACCTTGAAATGGAGGATTCTCCATAACTTGACTATTTGTAACTTCAGGTTGTTCCATCATTCTTATCTTTGACCTTGAAATGGAGGATTCTCCATAACTTGACTATTTACAACTTCAAGATGTTCCATCATTCTTCTCTTTGATCTAGTATAGTAGTTTGATTGCACCATTAGTTTATTAGAAGCAAAAGCTTTATTCAAAAATACTGATTCTTCATCTTCAACCCATGAAAACAAAGCATGTTCAGGGTCTATTTCTTCTTGTTGTTGTAGAGACATTCCTTGCATCTGAGCCATCAAGACCAAATTTTGCATACTAGAAGACTGATAAGTTTGTGCATCTGAAGAACTGGTAAATTGTCCATCCATTCTTCTTTGCTCTACTACCTTTTGTTATAAATTACCCATGGGACAATCTCTAGGTATATGAGAATTATTACAAGGGAAACACTAGGCATTGGTGCTATCTACATAATTATTTTTCCCTTGAACAATTTCTCTATTTGAATTGGGGGGAACAATCTGTGAGGGTGTAGGGACTACCACTAATTGATTTGTTGGCTGAGGGTTATTTTGCCTTTGATGACCCTGGTATTGGTTTGGCTATGACAAAAATTTATTTCCTTGATAGCCTTGATATTGAGGTCTGAGGTAAGGGTTCTGTTGTCTCTTTATGTTAATCAACTCATTAGAAAATGTCTTTAAGATATTCTTGATATCATCCATCTCAGATGACTGAGTAGGGACAAGTTCTTTAGCAGGTGGTTGAGGATATTTATACATAGACACAGGTGGGGCTATGGATTTAGGGGCTTCTTGAGGTAATGGAAAGGTAATTTTTGGAAACATGGGCATGGGAGGCCTTGGGGGCAACTTTCCATCATCTATTAAATTATTTTCAGCTCTGACTGCATAGTCATAAGCCTTTGGTAGAGTCTGACCTCCAAATGACTAAATCATAAGAGATATATCTGAATTTAAAGCCTTAAGATAAAACACTATATCCATACTTGGTAATGGTCTAACTATAGCAGGAATCCTTTCCCAAGTCTTTTGAAATCTGGAATTGAAGTCAGTCATTGCTTCTTGTGGTGCTCTTTGAATAGTAATCAATTATTGCAACAGAGAAGATTTGTCACCTTTTTCTTCAAATATTTTAAAGAAAAGATCTCCAAGCTAATCCCATGTAGATATTGTATTTGGAGTCAGAGATCTATACCATTCTAGGGCCTTTCCTTTAAAAGAAGCTGCTAAAAATCTTATAGCCACATTCTGCTATGTGACCACATGTATAGCACAAACATCAGACACATCATGCAAATGTTCCTCAAGTGTTTTAAAATCTTGCCCACTAAATTTGGGTAGAGCCTTCAAGGCATTTATTGGAATAGAGTCCCAGGTGGCTAGTGGTATTGGTAGGATCAAAGGACTACTAGCGTTCCAACTTGAATAATTCCTTGGGGGTATAGGAGCTCCCATATTTACTCTTGGTATTGGTATGAACTGATTGACTCTTCATCTAGGACTAGTTACCAATGGAAAAAAAAGAATACCCAGATTTAAAGTAGATTGAGATCTTGTCACTGGTCCATAGCTCTGACTCCTTATACCTCTCTGGTCCATATGGTCTTGAAAGAAACTTCAAGATGGTGTCCCACCAGGTGTGCTAAAAATTGTTGATGATTAAAATTGTGCTGTGTCTAACACCAACAATGGGAAGTTTTAGGAATGTGGGACTTGCAACCTGAAACAACCACCAGATTTTAAAGAAGCTGGCTCTTCTTTATATCAAGGGTATAATGGGAAAAGGGATAGGAATTAAACAAAAACACAAGTGCAATTAAAGAAACTCTAATTATGGTGATGCGCCTGAATTTAATTCAACCCTTAAGCATAGTGAATTTATATGTAAGATTTAATTACATTAAAGAGTGAACAAGGCATGATCAATGTAAAAGATAGAAAAACAATAGAAATAAAGGCTCACAACTTAGACTAATTTTGTAGTGACACAGAGAAATATCAACAAAGGCACATAACTCAGATTTCTTATTAATTCTCTAGTCACATAAAAGGCACAAAAACATGCACAGTTACATTTGTAACTCAAGAAAATAGAACAAAGGCAAATGATATTCCTGATCACAGCTAAAAAAGTCTAAAAACTCTTGACAATAATCTCTTGCAAAAAATTATCTCTATCTTATGATGATTCTTTTGGTGATCTCTACACCCCTATTTATAGCATTAGATTGGCTCTAGATTGTTTGCACATTCCCAATCTAACAGCCTAACTGAACTGGAAGTGTCTAACATAAGATATTTCTTAGATCTGAAACATTCTATCTTCCTATAATTTCATTGGCTGACATAGATACCCAGGATGCTTCCCAATTTTAAATGGGAGAGGACACTTGGCTAATTCCTTATTTCAACTTGAAAAATCTCTTATTATTCAAGAGGCACTAGAAAATGACACTTGGCATGTTCCACAGCACTTACCGAAGGCACACAACACTTTCCACGTAACTTATACCTTTTTTTGTGTCTTTGCTCAGGAGTGTTCCACCATTGACACCTATCACAATCCGCTTCTTAAAAAATTTAACAACTTAACAAAAAAAATATCCACGGCATTTCTTGCCCTAGTAACTTCAAAAAGGGGATAGGGACATGTGGTGCTTTCTATGCATCTTTAGCCAAGGACATGTGGAGGTCTCCACTACTTTTAGCTACCCTTTGAGAATCTTACAAAAGGTGACACTTGGTAGCCTTTGCATCACTCTATCTCTGTTACAGAAACATTTGGGCCTCATTTCATCTTTACACAAATGGTGACACTTGGCAGCTTCTGCTTGCCTTAGAAATAGAACCCAAGACCCACCACAGTCTTTACTTATCAGTGAAACAAAATGAAGATAATTCAGATGTTGACACATGGCATCTTCCACTTTCTTCAGCTCAGGATACATGGTGTCTTCCATTACTTTTAGAAAATCATATTGAAACCTTCCATAGTTAACACTTGGCACCTTCCACTTGATCCTGAGGAAAGCTTTATTGAAAAGAAGTTTTTGAGATGTATAAGAAACATGAGATGTGGATGCTGACACTTGTTGTGCTCCGTTGAGTTACTATGAGACACGTGGCATGTCCCGACCAACTTCTAAAAATTATGAAAGGTGCCTCAGTCGATGACACTTGGCAACTTCCACTTTATTTTGACATTTAGACAAAAATGAGCCAAAAAAGAAATTCGAGCCCACGCTCTGAGTCAAAAATTTGCCATCTCAAACCAAAGTGTGTGGGGATAAAATTTTGCAGTGTGCAACTGAAAATCAAAAATAAAATGTAGAGTATTTTTTACTCTATAGCATCATCTCACTTATTTACACATCAGGAATAAAAATGAATAATATGATAGAGAATAGACCAATCGAGTCCTCAGGATGATGCTACATGGCATAATATTGGGAATATAGAAAAATAAAAGCATAAAATAAGGACTAAGGGACTAAAAATCTCTAAGTGAGTTATATCTTTTAACTTGGAAAGATTTCACTGTAACATGTCCAATTAAAATTCAAGGCTCAACAAGATATGAATTAATGATAAGTGGACACCTAGGATAATCTTCTAAAAGCTGAGATATGGACTTATATGAACCAAATTATAACTTGAAGTTGATTCCCATATCAACCATATAGACTATCAAGATCTAGAAATTGGATTGTGAGTCTAATCATATTTGATTAATCATTAACTATATTTTCACCTAGTCAAAAAGATCATGGAAATGAATCCCAAATCAAATTAGATATTGGGCTAGGTTAGTTAGTGTCATGCACATCAAGATAACACAAGCTAAAGGTCAAAAAAGGATAATAAATGCCTACATTTAATAAAATATCAAGAGGACCCTTCACACTTGGAATATGGAAACTTGTGTCCCTACATTTAATACATCAGTGATCCAAAGGGATCAAATTTCAATTTGAGCCTACGTTAGTCAAAGTAATGCATCAATTGAACACTATCATGTTACATGATCTAATAAACCAAGTTTCTATCTTTAAAGATAGGCACATATTTAATTTATGCCTTAGTTGGTACCTACATTGAATACTGTCAACCACCTACCTATTGGGCAAAGGCTATTGAGAGTATATATAAATCCAATAATGAGACTAAGTTAAGGGATAATTTATTAGATATATAATATATTAGAAGAGAACCAAACATATTTTCTTGCATTTTTCTTTCTTTTCTAGGTTAGATTTTCTTGAAGGCAATGTTATAGTAAAGTATTTTATGTAATTCCCATGACTAAGGTGGATCCAAACATTATTTTTCAAGTAAATATCTAAAAAATTAAAAGGCATTAAAGACTATTGTTCAATATCTACACATGTATATGGTAATTTTGTCCATATTTATTCATATATGAATACCTTAGACTCTTGCACCATCTTTGTCCATGGTTGTGTGATTATTATCCATGCTACACATTGGTTTCATAGAGTTCATCAAAGTTAAATGAATAAAAAAATTTATAACTAAAAAATAGGCTAACATTTATTATTTACCCTCATCTTTTGATATTTTTTATACATATATTAGAGTATGTAAAATAGATTTGAAGTTGCAATCCATGTTTATGAACTTTATCTTGATTGCATATCTTGTCATTATTGGTGATGTATTGTTGAGTTCATATATGTAATGAATAATTATTGAATCCACTAAATTTTAGTTATAAATTCATTTTATTGATTCTATAATCAACTGATCCACATAATCACACATATCATTTATCTAAGTTTATCCTAGGTAGGCCCCTTAAAATGGAGTAGTTTTACATCAACTACTAAACTACCCTACAAGCCAAGGCCTGGTACTAGTAGACCTTGGGGAGATTTTAACTCATTTGAGGAGAGGTTAGGTGAATTTACACCTTACCTAAGTTTATGTGCTAAAAAACCCATAAAAAAATTAGCACTATAAGAAGGGCCTGATATTGAATATTAATTTAGATATAATACTAGTTTTAGTCTTGTGGCTATGTTTTTCATACCTTGTTGTGTGCCTAAATAACACACCAACATCTTGTTAAAAGGAGTAATGAATATGATATTATCTAATGTTTTTATTTGATCTTGATCCTATTGTCTACCTTTAAACCCACCTATGGCCTTATCTTGGCTAGGTGAAATTTTTTTCCATATGAAAACTTTAGGGCCTACTCATGACTTGCCTAAGAATCCTGACAAATTTTGTTCAAAATACACCCATGGTGGGATTCAAATTTCTAAAGAGCACATTTAAGACTTTAAAAAATCCATCATCCAAACCCAAATACAACATGAATATATGTCTTTCCATTTATTTCCATATTCACTAGATGAATATGTTTACCATTGGTACATATGTCTACCAAATGGATGCATCACTTCATGGACTATATTTTAAAATATTTTTGTTAACCATTTTAGTGTGCATATTGACCCTACTACCTTGTACTACTAGTTTTCTAAACTTTTTAAATATCATAACGAACCCATAAGTCTATTCAATAGTCATTTTCATCAATTATACAGGAGGTTGAAAGACCTATTCCTAAAAATAGAGGTGGTGGATATTAAAGTTTATCTTAAAACATTAGATACCCTAACTACTATGTTTATTTAAAGAACCCCATCTAGGATCACATCCTTGGCATTAAATTATCAATATTTTTTCATCATTGAATGATAATCTATGCCACATAGCTATGATTTTGATCCATTATACTCAATAGAATAACTAGCTACCTACCCCCAAAATATTCAGACTTGTCTAGCTATATGTCAGTCTGTGGACCAATGTGTACCTTATAATCAAACCTTACCTCAATCATATGTCCAACCAAACTTCCATGTGATAAAATAAAACCCTCTTGCTCCTCTAAATACAAATTAATATGACTTTTCAACTCTTGATCAACAATTTTTTTTCCTTTTGATTATAATCATCTTTTGGTGTTTTAAATAGTCAAGTTTTATTTTGTGTAGGAGGTATTACACAAGAATTCATGGGATGGATTGAGACTGCATTTCTAGGTTCATAACTAGGAATCTATGAATGCAAAAATGGGATCAATGCTATATCAATCATGCTAATTGACAATGCCATGTTTAAAAGACAAACTAATCTTTGAGAGTAGTGATGATGATTTTTATGATGAAGAGATATAAGTAATTTTGGGTGAGTTTCCACATGTAGATGCAAGTAGCAAAGAGTTGTGTGAACAATAATAAGAATTAGATGCCTCTTTTAGTTATCTTTAAGATGAGATAAAATATTTTGAGAAAATAAATGAAAAATATGTATGTTATACATTTGAAATACCAATATCATATATTGTTGATCATACACTTGATAAGCTGGCTCCAAAAGATCAACATCTTAGTGGCAATTAATCAACACCTTTCCCTTCATTAGAGATGGAGGAAGTAAAATAGATTCAAGTGATTTTACTTACATCTAAAGACATAGAATATTTGAGGCAACCTATACAATGGGAATTCAACACTCATGAAATCTTCTCAATACCAAACATAGTCAAGTTTGACATGAGTAGTCATGAACATAGTGGCATAAATGAAGCAATGAATATAATGAGAGTTGAATTTGATAATGACCTGATCCAATATAACTATCCACATAATTTAGACATTAATGATAAATCTATAAGGTCCTTGACTTTAGAAGATTCAAGTTCACATCTTCTAGATAGTAAAAATGAGGATATGGAGACTACCAAACTATCCATGATAACTGAAGAACAACCAATAGTGGATTCACCATTAATATGTCACAAAGAAAATACCTCTATCAGGTTTGATACATAAATTATTATGGTAGGTATTGGTGCCCACCGTTAGACCACCCTTATCCCTCATCACATTTTAAAGTTTGGGCAGAGGGTTTTGCTAAACTTTATCCTAGGTACTTCAAGCTAATGGAATGTAAGTGTGTGTCTAAGTTTCATAACAAAAATCTAATTAAATTACATGAAAACATTATTAATAAGAATCTTTTGGATAGTGTTTTTCAACTAAGAGGACAACATAGATGTAATTATATGACTTCCCTTTATAGGATTCTTACCAACCTTCTCAAAATCCTAAACATGATTATGTTTTGTTTTAGGTGTTTAACTAGTGAGGACATCTTATCGCTTCTCAAAAAACATATTCTCAACCCCTACATTTTAAAATTTGAGATAAATTGGAATGAACTTGTAATTATTTTCCTTTTATTTATTTTTATTTTCATTCCTTGCTTGTTTTCATTTTCTATTTTATTTCTTAGTTTGGGGTTGTTTGATTGTTTTATTTTCTTATTTTCCTTGTTAGGTTTGTTCATGATTATTTTTTCATGTGATTCCATATTAGTCAATGGCAAGTGATGAAATGAAAGTATATAAGTAGGTAACACAATTGAAACTTTATGTGAAAGATGTTTCTAGATATGTTTAATTTTGTTAGGCCCTATTATTGAGTCAGTCTTGAAGGCTGAGATTGTTATATGTATCATGGACCTATTATTGTTTGGGTAAGTTTTCGTAAAATTAGGTGGTTATTAAAATTTATCCTCTTGAAACCAAGTACAAATTTCACATCTTAAATTTTTTCTAAGTCTTCTTGGATGAACCTACTTTGAGAAAAACATAGGGTGGAAAATTTATAGTTCTACCTTTCATTTGCCGTAGTGGTCCCTGACCCTAAATTAAGACATAAAAAATAAAAGAGAAAATAGAAAATAAAGTCAATTTCATAAAAATATAGTCTTGGGTGATTCAAGCAACCTCTATTGGGACTATGGATGCCTAGTTGGTAGTAGATCAAGTCCTTGTGTGGGATCAGAGGCAACTCCATCAAGGGTATAGATGCATGGTTAGTAGTGTAGTAATGTCTAGGAAAATGTCTTCAAGGTAAGAATCACTAGCATGATGGTTGGAAACATATAAATTAGTCCTTATAGATATTATGAACTATTAAATCAACTTCATTTTGCACACACGAGGTCAAAAGGGATTCTTGATTTGGTCACTTGATTGCTCCCATCTTTTCCCTTTTTGAATTTGTTCATGACCCATGCATTGTGTTAATTAAATATTTTGGGTTCTTTGATTGTTTTTAGGATTTAAAATACTTAGGAGTTTTTCCAGCAGAGTTGCCAATCATTATTTCTTACACAGCATGCCCTAATTTCATCTCTAAAATCATGGAACCTCTTTTTCTCTGGAGTCTAGCCTTATATCCTAATCAAGTCTAGATATCTTTTTGTTCATTATTAGGCCCCTTTTTCTTAAAGATTATAGATCCATGTAAAATTAAAGGACATATTGGTGTGAGGCAATCAATTGGTATGATTGTCTTTTTGGCATCTTTTATGCCAATTAGAGGAATCATTATAGAGCTAATGCCAATTGGCATGTAGTTACTTGGCACCCAATTTTTTAGGGCATCTTCTTGAGTGGCTACATGTGGTGACCAAAATACAAAGGGTGAAAGGTGATGGAGCCAACATAATGATCAACCAAGGCTCTATCTCAACACTCAATATGTTCCCTCCACCCTAGCATGAATATGTTCCTATATTCTATAAAGTTGAGATTCATATAGTGAGCAAAGGGGGAGACTATGATGTAGTAAAGCTCTACAGAATTAGTTATAGATAACAATAATTTTACTACCTTTGAATCTAAGGATTAACATAGACACCTTTGAGACTCCACATTGTAGTGCCGAAACTCACTTGTGAGCCTTTGGGTTGTGTAGTAGCTTAGCTATCATTTACTCTATTTTATATAACATGAATTCTATTCTACATTTAAACTTTGATTAATGAAGAAGAACAATTGCAAAAATTCATGGTGTTCCTATGTTTAATGTCTTTAATTTTTTAATGAAATACATAATGAATATGATGATTTTAGTATTATAAATTTAATATAAATGTTAATAATGTTGTTTACAAGCTTTTAATTCATGAATTTCATGGTGTCTCTATAACTTATGATGACATCAACATATTTTATGGGAATACTTAAGTGTAGGAAATACCCCATGCTAAGTAATGATATGTGTGTTTAAATCACTAGCCTAAGCATGAACCCTTGATATAAAGCCTTCTATCAAACCCTACAAGCACTTGAATGATGCTAAGCTAAGGGAACCAAAGGCTTGCACCCATGAGACTATAGAACCAACCCAATATAGGATTTTGACCTTATGACCAAAAGTAGTTCCCTAAATAAGATTTGTGCCTAAAAACCAATGGACTCCACCCAAGAATAGTTTGTGCTAATGAACCTACCAATACCATTACTATAATGATGAAGTCTTGTGAAGAATAAATTATGCCATGGCATAACTAGACCAATGTGATCCCCAGTTATTTCTCTACTACGTTTAAGGTGAGCACATAAGGATTGCACCTTAATTGAATTGATGCCAGTGCAATTGAGTGACAAATATTGAGTGTTGTGGGATTATTATATGTTTTCACCTAGTTGTAACAAGTTGAAAATTGACTTGGAGCAATCAGATAAGCACTTGACAAAGTAAATGAATTGATAACCCCAACTAAACTACAACATTTTGGTTCCATTACTAAGACCCATATTGAATTTTGTTATTTCAATGATGCAATAGAATAATTCTCCAAATCTCCCTTGAGAACATTAAGTGCTATCTAAAATAGGTGTAAGATAGTATTACACTAAAGCATCCATCCTATAAAGGACAATAGATGATGAAGTGGGTTTAGAACAACCTATATAATGCTCTGTACGAGGTCTTCTTTTATAAACTACCTGAGCATGTGTATCGATGGTTAGCTGCCTATGCAAACCATAAAATTTGAAGCTATAGAAATCACCTTGAGTGGACAAAAGAGTGAATAAAGAGGGTTTAGAACCTAGATGCCACTTGGACTAGAGTATTAGATAAATGGTGGTAAGTAGTGTTGAATAGTTATATACTTGTGTTCATCATGTCAACATAATCCTGCCTTGAGGAAAAAGAGTATCAAATTTTTCATGAATCTAGATGCATGTTTGTGAAAGAGTTTGGATTAGATCTTAATAAATTGATGGTGGTTTACAGTTTTAAAACCATGATAATGGAAGTCTAGAGTCCTTTCACATATGATTAGTGTAAGAGGGGAGAAGGGGATGTGTAAGTGAAGTGCAATGGAGGGGGACAAGAAAATTGACACTTTAGAGCTCAAGAGATAGACTTATAACAAGAAGAGGCACAAGCTAATGGAAGATTTGGAACTTTTAAGTGTTGAGATAACCCATAGAAAATAGGAAGGGCATGGGGAAGGGTCTCTTGAATTATAGGTTCTCTAAGAGGAGAAAAACATTGAAGCCATAGATTGAGATCAATAGTTGATAGGTGTAGAATGCTTTGGGTCCCTATAGAATTTGACCATTGGAGATGCATTAGATTCACCTACCCCCTTTGAACCTATGATGTTAGCTCATCCACTAGATCCCCCACATAAAGAAAGGAGAGTGATAACTGACCCTATTATCCACATCAAATTTGACTATTTTGCAAACTTGGACTATAATTTTATGATTAAACAATTTATTCTTATGAATATTTAAGTGAGGATATAAATAGACATTTGGGTGCCAGTGTGATAACCTAGAATTTAAGTATAAGCATTCTAGTTTATATAATGTTAGCTATGTAAACTAGGAAATATCCCACATGAAGTGGACCAACACCACAAGTTAGTAGAATAATGATTTCATCATATTTGGTGCTATCAGTAACAATAGGGCCAATGCCTAACCTAGTGGATGGAGGCATTAGAGGACCACCATCAAGACAAGTAACAAAAAATCAAGAAGTTTAGATGTCAGCAACCCCCTGTAGTAAATTTACTATGAGATGGCCATGTACTTGCCAAAATACCAAGGCATGGAAAATGCTTCAAAGCTTGTGCTAAAATGTGAACTATAATGGCATGCTTAGGGTATAACCCAATTTGAGTTTAAGGTAAACTAGTTCATGACAAATCTACTTTATTGTGCTAATACTTGGTATATCTAATTTGATCTTAACTAGGATATGGTTGATTATGACACCTTAAAGGAAGCATTCTTGCAAGAATTTGATATACCTAAGTTTGAACAAAAAATCATAACCATGCTCAAGGAAATTAACCAAGGACTATCAGAGAGTGTGCACCTAAATAATGCTAGGTTAAAAACCCTTCTTTCCAAGCTTCTTTATGATATTAACCCCTCCTAGCATGTGAAATGGTTTTTTAGGGGATTACTAGTACCATTTAGAAGATCACTTTCCATGAAGACATTCATCGATCCTCACCAAGTGCTTGAAGCCATGCTCAGATCTAAGGTAGTCAAAAGTGCTAACATTAAAATCAACCCATTCATAAAGAAGTAAATTGCATCTATGGCTAGCCAAATCCAAAAACTTACCACTAGTGTGCTGTAGTATTTTCAAATTGGGTTATGGTGTATTGATTATGAAACCAAAAGCTATAATAAGAACAATTACCTTTGAAGGAATGTGTACACATTGCTTCTAAGCTGTGAGTTTTATCATGAGGTATATGATGTTTAAAACTACCTTTTATTGTAGTGTGATATCAAATTAACACAAACATCTATTATCAATTGTGTGATGCTTACACTCATACCATAGATGACTATCAAATGACTAATGAGATGCATGAGAACATGGAAGGAGGTACACGATAGGCCACTATAATAATCATGGGCAAGATAATCAAGGAAATGAAGGATATAGCCAATAGAATGTAAGATATGGAGTACAAAGAGAAACCAAAGGGTGAGGTGGAGGACATAGTGGAGGAACATTACCATCATGATCATGTTACAAGTGCAAGTTGATCGAGCACTATCATCATGACTTCCCTACACATCCAACATGTGGGTGTTATTGAGGAACATATAATAAAGTCAAGGAATTCCCCAACTTGTATAATAAATTGACCCAAGGTAGGAATATCATAGAAAAGGGTACATGAATGATCAGGCATGATCCTAAATTGGAAAAGTGGATTCTAAAGGCATAATTGACCCACATAGAGCCGATCAAAGTGCAATAAACTACTCGTAGTGGATTCACCACTCAACCACCAATTATGCTAGTACAAGAGTTACACATAGAATATGGGGAACATAGCTACACTGAGCACATAAAGTGGCTTGCATGTAAATCTAAATTTTACCTAGACCCTACATGTTAGAAAGATGTATTGTAACAGGGTATGAGTGTGATTCAAAACTTGCAAGGAGAGTTATAACTAGATCAAGACCTAGAGGTGCAAGTTACCACCTCTTGAAAGAAGTAAGATGGTCAAGAGGCTAAGGTATAAGAGCTAATGGAGATCTTGTGCCTCTTAAAAATAGAAGGGATGATACTCCTATTGAAGAACTCACTTTTAGATCATGCAAGGCAGAAGCTAGTTGAAGTTATTACATCATGCATGGAAAGGATGTGAGAAGTCAAGCATACCTAGAATGTGGAGTATGATCAAGAACTCTTCATAAATGCCACAATTAATGGATGGTTTGGATGTGAGGTCCTTATGGACATAAGAATCAAGGTAAATATCTTGACAAAGAATGCATGGGAAAAGATGGGTAGGCTAGCCTTGAGGCCTTTCCCTCACATAATTTTCATGGCCAACATATCTAGGATGCAACCAATTATGATTCTAATAAGTTCCATTGTAGTTATCATGGGCACCAAGTTCCATGTTAACTTTGAGGTAATCAAGTTGGATAAACAAGATAATTATCTAGTGCTCTTACTAAGGCCATGATGCTATGTGAATAATGCCAATATGCATTTTGATAAGCACTATATGACATTTGAAAATGGTAAGGAGAGGGTAGTGATCCCCCTCTTAGGTGACCAAGGACCCACCTATGTAGAAATTTTTGATCTAGATGATGAGATCAACTATATCTACAATATCATGGCATAAGGCATTGAGACTCTCAACCTTAATGACCAAGGAGTGCTTTCCTAGGAAGATGGACAATCAACCTCGACTACCATCAATGTTGTTTGTGACTAATGGGTCAAATAAGCTTATGATATGATTGGTCAGAGGTTATACTTAGTGAGTGTGAAGGTGCCAAAACCTATGAGGACTGGATGGGTCTAGATTGATCACACTTCAAAGAGATGGGTCTCTTGTAATAGACAGAAGGGGAAGAGATCATTTCACTTGAGTAAAGGTAAAATTGACATGCTCTTGAGATATAAGGTGAGTAATCCTATGGAATAATATGTCTATGACATTGAGTCATGCATCCCAAAGGAGGTAGATAGGATGGGTGCACTAGTGTATACTTTAATAAGCACTACCACTTATTGGTGGGTAGAAAAAAGTCCTAGCTTGCCAACTTGGTAAGATGTAAAAGTATCTATCTACACTAGATATATAAAAAACAAGAAGGACCTAGACATTTATGCATACTTTGGTAATTCAAACCCAATAGTGAATAAATGCTTGTGCAAAGAAATATGGATTGACTACAACGAAAATGACCCAAAGAACCTGGGGGTGCATGCCTTATATATAACCTTAAAGATGTGGGTGTGATCTTAGTATGTTGTCAATAAAACACACTATGAGATAGCTAGTTGGGATATCCTGAAGGATAAGTTTGTGTACACCTTATCCTTTTCCTCACATAACCTAGAATTGATCGAGACATTGTAAGTAATTCAATGGTTAGTGTTTGAGGACACTAAAATATTAGAGGATTGCTTAAAAGATATTTCTAGGGAGAAAGGATTAACACTCTTGAATTTTTTATGGAATAGGCACTCAATAGTGACTCAAGTGATGACTATATGAATATCTAGAAAGCATGCAATTAGACATCCTTGACATGAAAGAGGAAGATAATGCACCAATTAGATGATAACACCCTTGAAAAGGAAGACCCTACTCATCTCCACATAAAAACAACTAAGGGGATTAGGCAAATTGAGGACACACATTAGGAGAGGAATGAGCCCTATCATACACCACTCAAAACCACTTAGGTAGACATCAGTTTAGAAGGGGAACCAAAGGTGGCTACTTTAGGCACATATTGGTTTGATGAAAAGTTGGCACAAATTGTGGATGTATCAAAGGATTTTCAAGATTTATTCCCTTGAAATTATTGAGACATGAAGGGTACCTGTCCATCCCTTTAAAAAATGAGCATAAATCTAGTGGACTATGTATGACCTATCAAGAAATGCCCTTATAAAATGAAACCCAATCTCTATGACAAGGTCAAAATGTAGATTGATGGTATGCTAGTCATATGAGTTATCTATCTAGTGTAAGAATCTAAATGGGTGAGCCCCATGGTTATTAGAATTAATAAGGATGGGTGAATCTAGAATTTTATTGACTATAGACTATTAAATGCCACTTGTGTCACTAATCCATTCCTGACTCCATTCACTGACAGAGTCTCAGATGGTGTCATAGGATATGAAATCTATACTTTCATTGATGGTTTCTCAAGATGCCATCAATTCTAAATTGAAGATGAGGATAGGCCTAAAATAACCTTTATGATGAAATGGGTTTATTTTTCCTATAACATGATGTCCTTTGGACTCAAGAATGTGCCAGTCATATTCTCTAAAATGGTCATCATCATATTTAAGGATTTTATCATAAGCTCCTTTAGGTGCACCTTGATGATTGGACTATCTATGGACTTGTGAAAGACCATTATGACAACTTGTGCCTCATTTTTTAGAGGTACCAATAGTTATAAATATCCTTGGACCTAAAAAAATGTATCTTCATGACACCTTTTGGCACCATGCTTGGGCACATTGTCTGTAAATATGGTCTATTGATCGATCCCATGAAGATTAATATTTTTATAAATCTCTAGACCCCTTCCACATAGAAATACATTCACACATGTAATGGCCATTATGGCTACTATATAAATTTTATAAGGAGCTATGCAAATATTGTGGCATCACTAGAGAAGCTCCTACACAAGGATGGCCCATTATATTGGGGCACAACATAAGAGGATGCTTTTAAAACACTAAAACTCAAGTTTTGTAGCATGCCTATTCTACATTTCCCAATTAGGTAATCCCCTTCCACATCCATGTCAATGCATCTAGATCTATAATTGACACTATTCTAGTGTAACCCAACAATGGCAAAATGGATTATCCCTTCTCATTTTCAAGTAAAAAATTGACCCAAGCAGAATAAAATTATACAATAACTAAGCATGAGGTCTTAGCCATGGTCTATACCCTAAAAAATTTAGGTAATACTTGTTGGCGACTCAATTCATCTTCTTCATGGATCATGAGTCACTTAATTACCTCATAAATAAGCCCATTACCTATGGCCACATTTGTTGATGGATAGTTTTGTTTCAAGAATTCTACTTCTCAATTGTTATCAAGCTTGAAAAATAGAACTTAATCCTAGACCATTTATACCACATCAATAATTATGATGCAAAAATTCCTATTAAAGATAACATGCCAAATGTAAAAATTTATAGATTCTAGCACATCCTTGAGGACTTGGTAGAAATAGTTGCTTTTCTAACATTGGGATATATACCCTAGACGATGAAAACCAAAGAAAAGAAGTAGCTCATAGTTCACGCTACCCTATTTTATATCATCAATGGGGAAATGTATAAATTAAGTCATGATGAAGTTATGTGATGATTTGTTTTAGAACATGAAAGGGACTCCATTATATGTAAGGTACATGAGGGGATAAAAAGATGCCATTATGCTAAAAATACAATGATGCATAAGGTATTACAATAAAGCTTGTGATGGCTAAGCCTATTCTAAGATGTAATGGGTTATGCTAAGGCATGTGACATATGCTAATACACAGGGAAACCTAACCACCAGGATGAGATTAATCTCATCTCCATTCTTTTCTAGGCACCATTCAAAAAATGGGCCATTGATTTCATTAGGACAATCACTCCCGTAGCAAGGCACATATGCTCAAGATATATTTTGGTAGCCATTAACTATTTCACCAAGTGGGATGAGGAAACACCAACCATAAACTATATAGATGCCATAACTATAATGTTCATATAGGAGAACATCATAAGTAACTATGGGTGCCCACTTAGTTTGACTAGTGACAGAGGCACACACTTCATCAATAAAACTATGTAGATATTACTAACTGAATATATGGTGGTACACCATAAGACAATGCCTTATCATCTGCAAGCCAATGGAACCACTAAGGTATTCAAAAAGATCCTATGGATTTTCCTCATGAAGATATGTGATGTTGGTCATAAAGACTAGGATGATCGAGTGCTCAGGGTATTATGGGCATATCGCACAACTTATAAGTACCTAAAAAAGGCTACATGATTTTAACTAGTGTTTGGCACTGAGTTAGTCCTACTGATGAAATTCATGGTGTGATCATTTTACATTTTATGGATTGATCATTTGGATAACAAATACTCATTGAATTTTAGGCTAGAGGACTTGGAATACTTGGATGAGGTACATACCCAAGCAAGGTGAAGCTAGTAGATAAAGAAGGCATGCCAGAAGTTGTGGCATGTTAAGAATATTAAGCATAAGGTATTGACTAAAGGAACATTGGTCTTGATCTATGATTCCAAGTACCTCAAGCACCTAGGAAAGCTACAAATTAGGTGGATGGGTCCATATTCCATCTATAACATATTAGAAATTAGTGCATGTAAGATATACATGTTGTTGGGTGAAATTCTCCCTAAGCATTTCAACAACAATTGATTAAATACTTATATGTAATAAAATGGCACTTGCATCATCAGACACTAACTTACCGATCACAATTCAATTGTGTTGTCCTGACTCAAATGATATTTAGTACAAGACAAAAATTTCCTTATATTTTGTGTTATTATTATAGAGTGAATAAGTGGCACTTTTAGGCCTACAATTGAACTATTCTAGCACTTTTATGCATAACTCTAGTCAGGTGCGTCAAACATGAATTCTTTCTAAAGCACTTGAGGCCAAACACCTAAGTTTTTAGGTGCATGGAGTTTGATAGACCTACACAAATTTGAGTACCAAGTGACATAGAGAGGCATATAGGATTCTAAGTATGCATAAGATGAGAGAGAGGTACACAAGATGCTAATTACATAAGACACCTAAAGTATGAATCACTGGAGGACTAGTGTAAGGGATTTTTATGGGGTGGGATAGGCTAAGGCAAGAGATGAAAGCATAGAGAAATTGACTAAGACAAGAAAGTGCATTTAAAGTGAAAACACCACATGAAGGAAAGATGGAACCATGGGGGATAAATTTCATGCATGTGAGGTGTTGTGCCTATGTTTCCATAAGTAAGGTGAAGGTCATGCCAAGTGAAAAAAGTGTAGGAGGAAGATCATCAGGATAAGCTGGCATCTACCCAAAGTGAGGTGGCAAGTGACTGTTTAAACTACACATCACTTTACAAAAAATACCATTAGGAAAATTTATTAAGGTGATGGTGAAGGCACAAATATATACATTAAATGTTGAGGTGGCAATTGATTTTCATGAATTTTATGTGTTTTTATGAATTCCAAGAAATCTAGGTGCCACCACACCATTAATCACTTACAATTAAGAAGGTAGATAAATTAGGGGTATAAAGTAGTGAAAGGTTGATTGGTTTAGGTTAAAAACCTCAAGTTAATTTGCATCCAAAATATAGAGCATAAAACTAGAGCCAAATCAAGAAAACACTACCAAAGTGAAACCTTGAGCACCCATAGATGCAAAAAGAGAATGATTGAATAGAGAAAGGAATTGTGTTCTTTTTGAGACTGGAATAGAGAAGTGTGGGGTAGGAATTGTGCAAAAACTAGATAATAGAAAACTAGAGTGATGTCAAGGCCACCATTAATGACATAAAAAGCTTGAGATCCAAAATTCACAATCATAGACCTCATGACTATGAGGAGCTCTAACAAATATTATAGGCTTTGACAAGTTAAAAATACTATGCTTCAACACTAGTTAGTTCAGGATAGGGAAGAAACATATGAGTTATAATTCATCATAGGCATAAAAGGATGCCAAATGGGCCTAGATAGTAGAAGAGATGGCTACTATAAAGAAGAAAGTGCAGCCAGTGCAAGGAGTTAGCATCACTGAGGTTGATCCTGAGGTGCTTATAAAGATGCCCTACTAAGAACTATAGTTTCCCATGGAGGTCTTGGTAGGAGAGAACTAGATGTCTTTATGCATACCTACCAACTCAAAGAGTACAACTAGTATACCTTAAGTAATGTGCAATATCTAGTGCAAGACTGGGTGGTTGATATGGTGGCCAAGATAGAAGCGAGCATGGTATTGTTCGATGTCTCCATCTAGGATAGATTGGTAACCACCAGTACAACTCATCTCTATGAGTTGTGTTTTGGAAAGCTAGAGGAACTCATGCATTTCATCTTCTTGTACATCTATGGAGACTACTTATACTTTACGAGGAGGTGTATGTAGTTATTAACAAGCTTTATTGGCATAATCACTAGGCTCTTAGACTTTGTTACTAACATCCATCAAATGATGGTGGATGATGCTAAAGTTGAAAGGGTCATTAAGCTCCTTAGGTAATATAAGGGAGGATTCACATTCCCCATAAAATATATCAAATACCCTGATACAAAGGTAGTTACATGCCTCATAATTTCAAAACTTTTCCCCAATGGATGGTGGATAGACATCACCAAGACCTACCTGTACATAGCCCACCACATAGAATAAGGGGTCAAGTTTAACATAGCAAAATTTATTACTGAAGAGATGGTGAAAAACATGATTGAGTATCACATAGTGTAAGAGACCTTCTGGTGGGGGTTGATGTTGATTTTAATTATGATGGAGGAGATCGACATGCTGAATGGCAATACAGATAACCTTTAGGTCTTTTCGGTACACAAGGACTCACTAATACAGAAGTATCAAAACTTCACCTATCACCCTACACTCTTTTAGAAGTAAAAAAATTGAGTGATGGGGTTGTGTGCATAGTCCATAGAGGCATTTGGGATGGAATGGTGTATCCCTAAGGATCTCTCTAAGAACATGTTTGGAATGATGACCTCTCTCATTATGCAACACTTCTATGTAGTGTGTTTGGTGCTCATAGATGATAACTAATCAAGATGACTAAAGATCCTTTATGCATTTTATACCAAGTACTTCAGGGATATATTAAAGAGAATTCAAAGTGAATAGCAGTTGGACATCCTGGTGAAGGCTATAGATTTAGAAAGAATCAGGTTGTAGCACCAATATGTGCACCCAGGAGGGAAGACCACTAAAGATGATTAGGATGACTCGGATCACATTGACATCCATCTCCTCTAAAATGAATTCATACTCAGGCACATTCACATGTTTTATTATGAGATGAAGTCAAGAAATGGGGGTATAAGCATCAAGAAGGATGATGACCTCCCCCTCTAGATCAGTGATGAAGGTAAGTTGATGTTAGTAGCATAAAAGAAATCTCCCCTTAAAAAGTGGGGAGAAATACTTGAAAAAATTCAAGAGTGCATAAGGCTAAATATTTCCTCTAGTGATGAAGCTACCCCATTAGCCCCAAAGAAAAAGTATGTGACCTTCACACAAGGGACTACTTTTCCTAGCAAGAAAGAGAAGAAGAATAAGAAGTCTGAGGGGCCTGTTGTAATGCTCACAATAACCTTGGTGGATATGTAGGTGCAAGAAGCATGTGAGGAAATGAAATCATAAAATGCACATGAGGAAATGGAATCATAAGAGGTGCATGAAGAGATGGAGGAGGATGAATAATTAGGAAAGAAGGTCTACATTGTGGAATAAGTAGCAAAAGAAGAGCCTAGCATCAAATAAGTTTAAGAGGCCTTCTAAGGTGGCATGACTATCACATTTTGAGAAGTAGAGAATCTAGTGAGTGCCTCATCAAAAAAACCCTCCACATAACTTCCACTAAATGAGGAGGAAAATAGAGAGGCAAGGAGGAAACTAGGGATGAGAGAGGTAGCAATCTTGAAGATTCTAGTGCTAGAGGAGAAAAGGGATGCCATGAGAAAGAAAAGCATGAACCAAGAGGAGATTGAAAAGGTTGAGCCCAAAAAAATAAAGGTCGAGGAAGAAAAGGCCTTGGTATTAGTAAAGAAGAGGAAGGCTAAGAGAAAGGTGGCCTATGAGAAAAAGGCCAAGAAAGAGAAGGAAGAGAAAAATGTTACTGTAAGCATGGAACCAATTAAGAAAGTATCAGTAAAGGTACTTATTGCCCCCTCTAACACAACAAACCAAGCTGCACTCTAGGCATGCCCGAGCAAAGGGATGCTTGAAGATAAGGAAGGCAATGTTGGAACCTTAAAAGAGAAAATAGAGATTAATAAATAAACCCAATAGAAATATGAGGGTGAAGCTAGTGTCGAGGAAGAATAAGAAAAGGAAAAAGGGGAGAAGTCCAAAGAAGAACCCCTATAGGAGTAAGAAGAAGAAACTTTAGAGGAAAGTACTCAAGAGAGTGATAGTGACAATGAAGAAGAAGAAGAGTAGATGGAGCTAACTATCATTGAAGAAGAAGGCATTGATCCAATCCTAAGAAAAATGTGTATAAGGGGTGGACAGATGAATATTACTACATGTTTGAGTACATGCCCTCTGAAACTATCACAACTAGGACATGCCAATAATTGTCCTTTGATTTTGATATTTATATGGATGAGCCTCATTTTGAGGTGCCATAGAAGGCCATAATAGGTATAGATAAATCAAGAGAAGGGCCTAATTCATTTCTCATAAACCCTTATGTAATGAACCCAATCAAGTCAACAAATGCACTCATTTGGATGGCATCTAAAGTAGTGCAAAAGAAAATTGTCAATGATGTTAGGGATTCAAAATGGATGAAGATCATGCTGGATGTAGAAGAGGAAGTAAAGGCCATGAATTTTAAGCTATAGTAACTAGATAATTACATTTAATTAGCTAATCCATCCCTCTTGGATGATGTTGACACTTCAAACCTTTCGAGGGTTGACAAGGTATGTGTTCTAGTGGAGTAGATGCTCTCAAGGTTGAAGGTAGAGATGGAAACAAAATAAGAGGAGGACCCATGCACTACACTAAAATAGGAGATATCTACAATGCTCAAAGAGGTGGAAGACCTCTTCACACAATTTCAAGAGCACATATATGTAGTCAATTCCATCTTCTATAACTTCTCCAACTAGGCATTAGTCATAGATGTGTACCTAAAATAGGTGAAAGGGGAGAAGGAAGAGCTGATGGAGCAAGTATAAATTAAAATTATGTTAGAGTGTAGCCAAATAATGGGGAAGGTCAATGCCTAAATCACCTAGATCAAATACTAGAAACAAAACCTAGAAGCACTCTTCCATGCCTTGTAGACTTTTAGAACCTTGAAGACTTTTAGAAGGAATTGGAGAAGATGGATGTGCTCATGCTCAGTGACTCTTCCATGGAGATAGATAGTTCCATTAAGGAACTCAAGATTTACATTAAGGTATTTGAGGAATTTAGCACCAAAATAAAGGAGAGTGTGTCAGAGTTTTATACATTAAAAGACTAGTTCAAGGGCAGACTAGTAATTTTGTATGGGGTAATGTTGGGCCCTTTTTTATTAAAGATTTTGGATCCATGCCAACTAAAAAAAATCTTGGAATGAGATAATTGCTTGGTATGATTGAATTTTTGGCATCTTTTGCACCAGTTGGAGGAATCATTGTAGATCTAGTGCTAGTTGGTAGGTGGTTACATGGTGCCCAAATTTTTAGGGCATCTTTTTGAGTGGTTGCACATGAAAACCACAACACAAAAGGTGTAAGGTAATGGAACTAGTGAATTTTTCAACCAAGGTTATAGCTCTACACCTAGCATATGTCATCCACCCTAGCATGAAGATGCTCCTATCTGCTATAAAGTTGAGCTCAATTTAGTGAGCAAAGGGGGAAATTATGATGTAGAAAAGCTCTATAAAATTAGTTCTAGATAGCATTAATTTGACTACCTTTAAATCTAAGGATTAGTATGGATGTCTTTGAGGCTCCACATTATAGTGCCCAAGCTCACCTACGAGCCTTTAGGTTGTGTAGTATCTTATCTAGCATTTACATTGTTTTACATAATATTGGCTCTGTTCTACATTTAAACTTTGAGTTATGAATAAGAATAGTTTTATTAATTCAAGGTGTTCATGTTTTTTATGTCTTTAGTTTTGTTATTAAAATGCACAATGAATAAAATGATTTTAGTATTATAAATTTAATCTAAATGTTAAAATTGTTATTTGTAAGCTTGTAATTTATGATGACATCAACATATTTTTTGGGAATACTTAAGTGTAGGAAAGACCCCATAACATGTAATGATATCTATGCCTAAAGCACTAGCCTAAGCATGAACCCTTGATCTAAAGCCTTCCATCAAACCCTCCAAGTTTCTGAATGATTCCAAGCTAAGGAAACCAAAGGCTTGTGCCCATGAGACTATAGAACCAAATTGATAAAGGCTTATGCCCTTATGACCAAAAGTATCTCCCTAAATAGGATTTACACCTATAGACCAATAGAATCCATCTAGGAATGGCTTACACCAATGAACCTACCAATTCTATTATTTTAATGACCAAGTCCTATGAAGAATGAGTTGTGCCATGGCACAAATAGCCCAATGTGGCCCTAGCTATTTCTATACTATGTTTTGGGTAAGCACATAAGGCTTATACCTTTTGTGAATTGATGCCAATGTAGCTGAGTGATAAATGTTGAGCATTATGGGATTATTATATGTTTATGCCTTATTTTAACAAGCTAAGAACTAACTTGGAACAACTAGATAAGTGCATGATAGAGTAAATGAATTGAAAATCAAACTAAACTACAAAATTCATGTCCTTATTAAATTATTCCTTAACAAACTATAGGTTTGACATTGCACTAGATTTAGTCTTTGAAGTAGGTCTAAAATTAAAATATCTATTACATGAATGTGATTTTTAGGAATTTTGGAAATTTTATATTTATTGATTTAACTTTTTGAGCTTTTTTGAATCTGATAAGTCCTAGTATGTTTTATATCACATTTTAAACTACATTAAAATTCACATTTTTAGGATATTTCATCTTATATTTATACAAGTTACTTGACAGTACCTAAATAAGTGAGGAGTTGACACTTGATGCTTGTTCATTTTCTTGGGACTCTTTTACCTTAGTCATTTCTACCTAGCTATCTAGGTGCCCCAAATTGTGTCATATAGCACAATTTTGCATCCTCACCTTCCTCAAGCACCCTTAATTTCCTCAATAGATCATTGACCCTCTAGATGAACACAATCATGCCACTTGGCATGATACTATTTATCTAGACCCTCAAGGTATGATTTATACTTCTTATGGCAATCAATCCTTTGAATGCTTGGGATCATGCCAAGTGGCATGATCTTGTCTATTAGGCCCCCTAGAGTAATCCATATCTTTTTAGGTATACCATTAAGCCTTGAGTGAATGACATATAGATGCATGCCAAGATCTCATTTCACCAAGATTATATAGGTCATCATTCCAAGCATACACTTGAGTAGACCTCAAGTGAGAAAATTGATGTTGCATGGCATTGACTATTAGCTAGATATTGCATTGACATCCACATCAACTTTTCAATGGATTAAAATTGATAGTTTCTTGGCCCATCATAACTATCATGGAACTTGCATGCCTTTCTCTTTGGGCCTTAACTATTAAAACTACTAAAGTCTCTTGGATTTCAAGTTTAACTTAACACTTAAATGGATCAAAAAATTTAAAAGTGACTATTTTTATGTTCTTTTTGATCTAAATTACTTACTCACTTATCTACCAGGGTCAATTACTTGTGTTCTTGGCAAAACCCCATTTTTGGATTGCTATTTTATTAGTTTTTTTTCAATTTTTTGTGCCTTAGTCAATTTTCATAGAACAATCTTATGATTAGTCTATTTATTTAAAATACAGTAACTATACTTTATTTAAAGACTAATAATCATTTTATATCTGCATGTCTGGATTCACCGAATGATCACCACATGTCATAATCTTATAACTCCATGGGTTTAGAACACTTCAAACTTAGAACAATCTCTTCAACCCTTTTAGTTCCTTAGATCATGCCACATGGCATGATCTCACTTATTTGGGCCTTCAAAATGATTTGGATAAGTTGAACAAACAAGGGACCTTATGCATAAATGAGATGATGCCACATGACATCATCTCAATTCTCTACAGCTCAGGAAAACATATAAATAATATGATAGAGCATATACCAAGTGAGTCCCTAGGATGATATCATATGGCCTAATCTTGGGACTTTGGGATAAAGAAAGCATAGAACAAGGACTGATGGATTATAAAGCTTTGAGTGAGAGATATCTTACCACTTGAAAAAATCTCACTACACCATGTCCAAAGAAAAGTCAAGGCCCAAGAAGATGTGAATTAATGAGAAGTAGACCCTTAGGATGATATTCCTAAAAATGATACATGGACTTCTATAAACTAATCTAGAACCTAAAGTTGATGCCCATTTCACTCGTGTAGATCACCAAGATCTAAAAATTAGACTGAGTCTAATCAAATCTGATTACTCACTATCTTATCTCTTAGGCCAAAATATCATTTAAATTAATCCCAAATTAAATTAGATATGGGGATAGGTAAAATAGTGGCATGCATATAAAGATCTAGTAGTTTTTCATTAACTATTAAACTACCTTGCAAGCCAAGACCTAAGAGTAGTATACCTTGGGGAGATTTTAATCTTTTAAGGATAGGTTAGGTGAATTTACACCACACATAAATTGGTTTGATAAACAAACCATAAACATGAACTTAGTACATGTGTCCAAACTATAAGGAACTTTAAAAGTACACCATGAAAGATAAGTTTCCAATTTATGTAATTGATGATTTCTAGATCAATTACATGGTGTTGTATACTTTACAAAAATTGATCTTTACTCAGGTTATCATCAAATAATATTAATGATGAGGATATACATAATAAAACCTTACAAAAATATGAGTATCACTATGAATTTATAATGATTTCCCTTGGCCTAAAAAATCATCATCTAGATTTTAGAATTTGATAAACTCTATTTTTTGACCATTTATGTGGAAATTTGTTTTGGTATTTATAATAATACAAGGCTTTTGGATACAAACTATGTATAATATTCTTTGACTAATGTTTCAAATAACATCTCATGATCCATCATTAGGAAAATTATATGTTGGAACAACTAAATTTAGACTTCATTTATAAATCAAATCTATCTTAGTTAGTGGATTGCTTAGTAAGAGATAGATATAAAAAACTAACCATTATAAAAATTTGGTTGTTGACAAAAATTAAAAAAATAATTTCTTAATTAAATATATCCTATAATAATAGTATCCTAAATTTTAGTAACTATTTTTTCCTTTTACTTCTTTTCAAAAATTAAATAGATATTACTAAAATTGAGACTGCTATATTACAAAAGTTATTTATTTAAGACATTGATTTTTACATTTTTACAACAATCAACTTTTTCTAATGGCTATTTTTTTTGTATTGGTAAAAGAGGATTAGGGGTTCCCTTACCCATTTCATTTATATATAAAAATTATTACAATTAGTTTTAGTCTACCACATTAGTAATACAAATAACATATTTGTATAAACTCTTATAGAATGACTTCCACAACCTAAAATTAGGATTTCCACATAGAAATTTAATAAATCCTTAAATTAAAAAATATAATGGTATAAAACCATCTAAAAAAATATTTAAAAAAATTATAGTATGATTTTTCATTAATACCTAATTTAATTCAAAATTCCATCATAAAGTCAATTTTCTATAAATAAATGTAGATATGCCATAGTCAAATCTATTTTTTGTAGCCACTGTCTAAAATATTTCATAGCTACTATCTAGAAGCTTTTGAAACCATTGCACAAGGTCTTTTATAGCCTCAACCCAATATTTTTTATAGCCAATATGAAAAATATCTAGCTATTATCTAGTGAAGGTTTCATAAGGAATATAAATCAAAAGGGTTATTCCACAACATAGGTAAATATTATGTAACCATTGTTAGATTAAAACAAAGACAAAAAAACTTGGTCTTAATCTAATCATGCAAAATATAGAAACAATTATGGTTGTCTTTACTTCTCACAAATCTCTCCAAAGTTTACAACCATAGTGTTAGTTTTGCCAATGGTGGGTATCAACTATAGTTTACTTTAGACTCCAACAAGTCTAGACTTCTTCATCCATGTTTACTAGTGTGCTAAACTTCCAATCTAGTAATGGGTACCAAAATAAATGGTATTGAAATCTCAATCCAATCTAGTATGTGATATTTTTGTGTATCATCCTCATATACACATTTTACAATAATTTTAATTAATTTAAATTCTATGGTGATAAAAACTATCTTCTATTGAACAATCCACCAATTGACACATATTTGATCTAAAAATGATGTCCATATTTAATTATTCCAACATATAATTTTCTCAATGATAGAACATGAGATGTGATATAAAACATCAAAAAAATAATCTTATATATAATTTATATCCAAAATACTTTTATCATTATAATTCATGGATTGTGAAAACATAAAATCTATAACTTGACTTAGTTTTTATTGATGACACATTAATATATAACAAAACATGGGCATAACATCTATAACATTTTTCTTATCTATAAATTTTTTTAATCCTAGAACCCCATTCCTTAGCATCCCATTGGTGAGAATAAGAAAACTAACCTTTCTCCTATTGGGTCTTTGAAAAGAATTCTGAGAAGCAGTTCTAAGCCTAAACCCAAGAAGGCTAAGGCCTTGCTTTCAAATCACAACAGGGTAGATTATAGGTAAGAACACATTTTCAATGCTCAACCTTTTTAGGAACATCATCTAGTGGTTGACTTAGAGGAGTATACCAGTAGTAATAGTGAAAAACATCCTATCAAGGTAAATAATATTACCAGTAAGGTTCATCTTCTTTTCATTGGAGAAATTGAGAGGCAAAATGTGTCAGGTAGCAGGGTTATTTACAAAAATTTTGGTGTTAAGATTGGTGAACCTCAACCTAATGTTCAATCCCACTTCGATCTTAACTCTATGAAGGATGTATCCAAGAATAAGAGTAGATTATAATAGTTGAAGGATGAAGTGAACTTGCATAAGCTTTCCTTCAATGTTTTATGAAGGATCACACTTGACTAAAGTAGGACATTAAAAATATCAATAAGATGGATGGCCTTTAACATGGATGGATTATCAATAAGATGGAGGGAAAAAGAAGTGGAAATGTCCACTCAAAATGAGCTTCTCACTGATAAAATTAGCACACTAGAAAGGGATAACAAAGATCTCAAGTATAAGCTTAATCTCCTTGTGAGTTTCATCAAGGTTATAGTTAACAATGCTATGTAAAAAAGAGAATGAGGATGGTACCAGGCCTAAGGAGAAGCTCAAAGGGTTCAACACTAAGAATGAGGAGGATAAGTTGGTTTCTTGGATAATAACTTCAAGAGTATGAATGAGGAGTGGTCTAAGGTATATGAGGACTGGAAGAATACCCATAGTTAATTCTCTCTGGCTTTCTCTACTTTTTATTGGGGGCTACATGTTAGTTGTTTATCCGATGTGTTTATACTAGTTTGTTCTTATAGATATCTCTTTGTTTACTATGTTTGATGGAACTTTTTTTATTATTCTTGGCCATGGTGGTGGTTATTTTGTATGGGTAGGGTATCTCTAAAATTCTCTATTACCTTCAATAAAACATCTATAACAGGTGAATCAAGTTTTGGATTTTTAGGCACAACATCAGTTGTATTCCAAGCCTTCTAAGTGTGATTTTTGAGTCAATGAAGTGGGTTACTTAGGTCACATTTTTCCTCATTAAGGCATAAATTTGGATTCTCAAAAGATCAATACCATGTTCGAATGAAAGGTACCTAAAATCCTTAAGTACCTAAAAGGCTTCTTAGGGATCATATGTTATTATATCCAATTTGTAAAAGAATTATGATAGCATCATATCAACAAATAAATTTTTATTTAAGGACTCCTTCCATTGGAATGGGGAAGATACCAAGGAATTTGATAAGTTGAAATAGGCAATGTGAACCACTCTATATCTAACTATCCTATATTTTTTCAAAACTTTGATTATTGAGTGTGATGTTTTGGGGTATGGCATGGGGGCAGTACTTATGCAATAAGGATGGGCTATTACTTTTGAGAGTTTAAAACTTAAGGGAAATAATTTTTGAATCTCATTTATGAGAAATAATTGATGGATATACTTAATGTAGTCAAACATTATAAACATTATTTGATGGGAACACACTTCAAAGTGAAGATCTATCATGATAGTCTCAAATAAATTTTATTAAAAAGGTTGTCATTAGGGTAACAAAAAATGGTCACGAATATGTTGGGATATGGATTTGAGATCATATAAAATAAAATAAAAGAGAATGTAGTGGATTATGTACCATCCAATAAAGATGAGTCCACATAAGCACTATTATTTTCCATATTCAAATTATAAAATTATTAGATAAAGGAGTAAAAATCAAATGGGTGAATGGCATTAATACATAGACTCTCATTCAAAATCTAAAATAAGATACAAACATGTTATAAAATATTTATATAAATTGAATGCTATATGGTAAAAGGATCATCCATACCTATGAAAGAACTCAAACCTTAATAAATAGTTCTTGTAGAGATACAAGCTTCACCATTTGATGGGAACTTAGGCTTCTTGAAGACATCATATAATCAATAGATAATTCTATTTGAAAGGGATCAAATGGGAAGTTATAAAATTTATGAAAAAATGTATGGTGTGTCAAAAAATACGGGTGAGAAAATTAAGACCCTAGGTATTCTAAAACCATTGTTTATTCTTTCTAGAGGTGGAAGGGGTTATCTATGGATTTCATCATAGGGTTTCCCAAGTTTAAAGTGAATAATGTCATCATGGTTCTTGTGGAAAGAATCATCAAATATGCACATTTTTTTTGCCTTGTAACATATTTTTACTAAGTACAATAGAATAATAGTTTATGGATATAGTTCAAAGAATACACGAGACCACAAAGATCATAGTAAGTGATTGTGATCCTATATTTACTAGTAACTTTCTGTTAAATGAATTATTATTTTTCTTATGTGCTCAACTAGCTCATAGCTCATTTTATCATTCTAAATATGATGGATAAAATAAGGTTTTAAACAAATTATTAGAGGGTTATCTTCAATGTTTTTCTTTAAATATATAGGAGAGATGGGTTTAATGGATGCCTCTATCAGGATGTTGGTATAACACTTATTTCCATACTTAATCTAAAATGTCTCCATATTTCACATTGTATGGATACCAATAACCATCCTTAACCTCACACATGAGGGTTATACAAAAGTTTTAGGTAGTTGAATAACATATTTAAAACTAAAAGAGTGATTCCTTAGTCTTAGAGAAATTTTAGAAATGACATAGAAGTGAATGAAGTAACAAGTTAACCAGTGTAGTACATAAAGAAATTATGAATTAAGATATTCATTTTTTGTGTGATTATATCTATATATGAAACTTTATTTAAAAAAATAGAAGAAATATGAAAACATTCACTTAATTATTAGGAGACTTATCAGGGCTTTTAAAATGTCATTAGTGTGGCATGCAAACTACAATTACCCCATTCAATGAAAATTCATCTTGTTTTTCATATTTCCTAGTTTAAGAACATCATTGGACATTAGTTTTAACCCATAAATTTTTTGAGATATTGACAATGAGGGAAGAATTAATTTGGAACCTAAGTAAATATTTCATACACAAATAAAGAGGTTGTGGATGAGGGTGATTACAAATTATTTTTTCAAGAGAAAAAATGTAGATAGTAAGGATGTGTCATGGGAGCATGAAGCATTCTTGTATAAAAACCTAGATACTTTAAAGATTGATAAAAACATTGGTTTTAATGGGAGAGGCATGCTACACCATTAATTTCTAACATGTATTAGGATATATGTAGTTAACTTGTGCTTAACATGGCCTTTTACTTAGTCATATGATAATTTATATATATTCATATCATTAGTAGTGTCAACATATAGATTATCCATAGAATTAGTAGGGTGTCTATAAGAGGAAGTGCTTAGTATTAAATTATCATTTTACACAATCTGCTCTTATTAAAAGGTTGTGGAGGTTTCCCCCTCGAAGTGACAATCATTTTATGTAGTTCTTTTATTATTATTATTATTATTATTATTATTATTATTATTATTATTATTATTATTATTATTATTATTATACTTTGGATATTTATATTGAGTTATTGTTTTATCTCTATAAGTAATTTCATTACAAGTTTTTATTTTGATGGTATTGAAATTTATGACATGTATATAAATTTAGGAGTGTTTCATTTATTATTGATAAATGCCACATTGAATATATAAATGAAATGTTGTTATAACCATTAAATTTTTGTAAATCAAATTTAATAAATATTCTACATAAAATCTAGGCCCAATACATCTAATTATAGTCCCATCTATTAGTTCCCACCAAAATATTGGACCATTTCCCATACCATGCTAGCATATCTCATATGGGATTCAACCTATCTATATTAATTTTTATAGAGAAACAAAAAAATAAGGAAAATAAGTATCAATCATGTATTTTGATTAAATTTTGTATACTTAATAACAATCATAAGGATGATAATGTTTACCTTATATCTCTTATATTCTTGATTACTCTCACATCTTTTAAAGTGGTATAATTAATGCATTAATAGTTAAGAGATATTATCCTAGATATAATAAAAGGCAATCAATGCACAACCATATAAATTGATTATTTTTAGGATTTTAGAGTATAATTGATTACTTTTGTATAAGCAACTAAACACAAAATTGAAACCAAAAGTAATAAGTAACTAAAAATCAGAAACAACAAATAATAGGAGATACAAGAAACAACCAATCTATATTAAACTCTTCTAGAAGGAAATATAATGAAGAAATCTCTCTCTCCTCACACCTCATAGATGTATAGTAATTTTCCTTCAAGAGTTCTCTCTCTCTCTCAATCAATTACAATCAACTCAATTACTAAATTGTTATACATGCTATGAGGATCTAACCCTACTATATAGTATACTACAACACTAGGGTTCATGAGCCATGCATTCACCACCCTTAGATCCACCTCTTAAATCAAAGGCTCAAATCTATTCTCCTAAAAATAGAATTATAGAAATGCATAAAAGTCGGTGTCGGTCTGAAGATGACAGATGCCAGCCGACCCCTAACCGATGTCAATTGGTTTTGACCGATGCTGGTTATTGTGTAAGCCCAACAACCTCCACATTAGCTCATTAGTGAAGCTTTTAGCTCCACAACTCAACAATCTCCCACTTGGAGATAAACATCTGCACTTGTACCTGTACAACAACATCCTCTAAACATCTTTGGCTTGTTTCTCCCTCTTCAAGTTCAATCTTGAAGACCAACAAAAGTTGAATGAAGATTCAACTTCTCCTTTGTTACTAGCTTTGTTAACATATCAACAGGGTTCTTATCCATATGGATCTTTTCCAGCTTCAACTGTCCATCTTCCAATACCTGTCTAATGAAGTGGTACCTAAGCTGTATATGTTTGGTTCTTGAATGAAAGGCTGAATTCTTTGCCAAATGAATTACACTTTAACTATCACTGTACAATCTTCAACTCTCTTTCTCCTTTCCCAACTCTTTCATGAACTAAGTCATCTAAATCATTTCCTTGCTAGCCTCTGTGACTACAATGTATTCTGCCTTTGTAGTAGACAAGGCAATAACCTTCTATAACTTTGAAATCCAGCTAACCACCATTCCACCAACAGTGAACACATATCCTTTGGTGCTTCTCCTACCATCCAAGTCACCTGCCATATCTGAATCTACATACCCATGTAGAGAAGTGTTTGACCATCCATAGCATAAATGCCTACTGTTGGTCCCTCTCAGATATCTGAGAATCCATTGAACTGCTTTCTAGTGTTCCTTTCCTGGATTGGCCATAAACTTGCTGACAACTCCCACTACTTGGGCAATATCTAGTCTAGTACATACCATTACATACATCAAGCTCCCAACTTCTGAAGCATATGGAACTCTACTCATGTACTCAACCTCATCATGTGATTTAGGACACTGTTCTTTGCTCAACTTGAAGTGTCCAGCCATAGGTGTGCTTACCAGTTTTACATCCTACATATTGAACCTCTCCAACACCTTATTCACATAATCCTCTTGAGACAAAATCAAACTATGATTTTTCCTGTCTCTCTTAATACTCATGCCAAGGATTTTCTTTGCTGCTCCTAAATCCTTCATGGCAAATGTATGACCTAATTTTACCTTAAGCTTAGTAATTTCCTGCATGTGTGAACCTACAACAAGCATATCATCTACATATAATAACAGGATAATATAACTACCATTATCCAATCTGTTAAAATAAACAAAATGGTTAGATTGACATTTACTAAAGCCATGCTCTGTCATAAACCTGTCAAACCTCAAATACCATTGTCTTGGAGCTTGCTTAAGACCATATAAGCTTTTATTCAACCTGCACACAAGTTTCTCCTTACCTTTGACCTCAAAACCTTCCGACTGATCCATATATATCTCTTCATCCAAATCTCCATGAATAAATGCTGTCTTAACATCAATATGCTCAAGATGCAAATCCTCAATAGCAATTAAAGATAATACAGTCTGAATAGAAGTCATCTTTACTACAGGAGAAAAAAATTCACCAAAATCAATACCTAGTTTTTGTGCAAATCCCTTTACTACCAACCTGGACTTATGTCTCATTTGTCCATTCTCTCCTTCTTTTAACCTATATACCCATTTGTTTTTCAGTGCTTTCTTTCTGCCTGGCAACTCAACCAAATCCCACATATGGTTCTCTTCCAAGGAATCAATTTCCTTATTCATGCCATGCTCCCACTGTTTCTTGGATTCTACTTGCATTTCCTCATCAAAACTTTTTGGTTCTCCACCATCAGTGAGCAACAAGTAGTATAAAGAAGGGGAATAATGAATTAGAGGTTTACTTACCCTTTTAGACCTCCTTATGGGCATTTGAGACTCATTTATAGCTTGCTATCCACCCAAATTTTCTTCTAACAGTGACCGATCCCGGTCATCTCTGATCAATGCCGGTCTACACTCTATCGATGTCGATTCCTCCTAATCGACACCGATTTCCACCTGACCAATGTTGGTCTCCACATGATTGACATTGGTCTCTGTGTTTTTCTATGAGTGGTGATTTTTACTCGCGAGCTCATTTTGGATCATAACCTCTTTCAAATCAAGATTGCTCTGCTCAGAATTATTCAGCCTCTTGAGCTGATCACTGTACATCACCTTCTCATTGAAAACAACATCACAGCTTCTAATAATTTTGTTAGTTTCTATATTCCACAATCGGAATCCGAAATCTCCAAAATCATAACCAATGAAAGTGCACTGCATAGATTTATCATCCATCTTCTTTCTATTTTCTTTATCAATGTGCACAAAAACTTCAAAACCAAAAACTTTGAGAAATGAAAGATCTACCTTTTTACCTGTTCAAGACTCTTTTAGAATTCCACCATCCAGTGCAGTAGAAGGTCCTTTGTTAATTAGGTAAACTACAGTATCTACAGCTTCTACCCAAAATTGTAAGGGCAAACCAACATGCAACCTCATACTCCATGCACACTCCATTATTATTCTATTCATCCTTTCGGTAACTCCATTTTGCTGAGGTGTCCTTGGAACCATCCTTTCCATATGTATTCCACTCATAGAATAGTAACTATTGAATTTATTGCTGTAGTACTCACCACCATTGTTAGATCTAAGGCACTTCAATCTCAAACTTGTTTCATTCTCAACCAAAGCTTTCCATTTCTTAAATATGTCAAAAACATCAGATTTCCTCTTTATGTAATAAACCCATACCTTTCTTGTAGCATCATCAATGAAAAAAACATAATACTGTGATCCTCCAATAAAAACTACCTGAGCTGGTCCCCACACGTCTGTGTGAACAAGCTCCAACTTGTGCTTCTTCTTTGTTGACCCAGTTTTGAGAAATCTCACTTTCTTCTATTTCCCAAAAATACAATGCTCACAGAAATCTAGATCTATGCTTTTCAAATTTGAAAGCTTACCTTTTGACTTAAGAACATTCATTCCCTTCTCACTCATGTGACCAAGCCTATATTGCTACAACTTTGCATCTACATCTAAAGTAGATAAAATAGAAGGAGAATAATCAGTAATACAAGTAGATAGATAAAGTGTACCTACTCTCTTATCTTTTGCTAATACAAGTGCACCCTTGGAAACTTTCCAAGATTTAGCTGTGAGAGTTACTGTGCAACTCTCATCACCCAAATTTCCTATAGAAATCAGATTCCTCTTTAGGATGGGTACATGCATGACATCCTTCAACACCCATGTGTTGCCATTCTACAATTTCAGCTGCACTTTTCCTTTGCCAACAATTTTACAAGGCTCATCATCCCCTAAATAAATTTTTCCAAAATATCCATGGACATAATCATTGAAAAATTATCTATTTGGGGTTGCATGGAAAGAGGCACCAGAATCTAAAACCCATGATTCTACTTTATTATCCAAAGAAAATATAAGAGCATCCTGTGCAACAATACCTACAACTTTTGCTTCTTTATTACCTTCATGATAATTTTCTTTGTTATCCTTCAACCAATAATCTTTCTTTGCATGCCCTTTCTTTACACAATTCCAGTAGGTTATTCTTCCATTTCTAGATTTGGATCTACTTCCCATCTTTGACCTTGATTTCCCTTGCTTGCCCTTCTCTCTTTGCCTTCCCCTGCTTTCAACACTTAAAGCATTACCTAATGTTTCCCTTGTGCTTTTCTTACAAATTTATTCATTCAAGATTACACTAACAACATCATCAACTTTTAAGATATTTGAAGCAGATGTAGTATTACTAACTGCCATTACCAAACTATGCCAACTTTTAGGTAAAGAGCATAAGATTAAGAGAGCCTTAATTTCATCATCAAAAACTATTTTGACTGAATTTAACTGATTTACTATTGTATGTAAATCATTAAGATGACTAGATACAGATCCACCTTCTTACATTTTCAAATTAAATAATTTCTTCATAAGATATACCTTATTTGAAGCTGAGGGGTTTTCATATAAATTTGCCAAAGTATCCATTAACTCTACTGTTGTCTTTGCTTGTGATAAGTTAGAAAACACAGAAGCTGCCAGGATCAACGTTATAGATCCAAGAGCCTTTCTATCAAGAACATTCCATTCTTCATCTTCCATATCTATGGGATTCTTTGAAACCCCACCCAATGGTAAATACAAATCTTTTTGATACAGATAATCTTCAATCTACATCCTCCATAATTGATAATTCTTGCCATTGAATTTCTCTATTCTTAGTTTACTTTCTTCTACCATTGCTTTGCTCCCACTCAATCAGAAACCCCTGTGAGTGAATTCTATAATCAACAAACACTAACATGCTCTAATACCAGTTGTTAGGATCTTAAAGTACAATTAATTACTTTTGTATAAGCAACTAAACATGGAATTGAAACTAGAAGTAATAAGTAACTAGAAATCAAAAACAATAAATAATAAGAGATACAAGAAACAACCAATCTATATTAAACTCTTCTAGAAGGAAATACAATGAAGAAATCTCTCTCTCCTCACACCTCACAGATGTACAATAATTCTCCTTCAAGAGTTGTCTCTCTCTCTCTCAATCAATTACAATCAACTCAATTACTGAATTGTTATACATGCTATGAGGATCTAACCCTACTATATAGTATACTACAACACTAGGGTTCATGAGCCATGCATTCGCCACCCTTAGATCCACCTCTTAAATCAAAGGCTCAAATCTGTTCTCCTAAAAATAGAATTTTGGAAACGCACAAAAGTCGGTGTCAGTCTGAAGATGACTGATGCCGGCCAACCCTTAACCGATGCTAGTCGACCCCTAATCGATGTCTATTGGTTCTAACTGATGCCAGTTACTGTGTAAGCCCATCAACCTACACATTAGCTCATTAGTGAATCTTTTAGCTCCATAATCTCATATGGGATTCAACCTATCTATATTAATTTTGATAGCAAACCAAAAAAATAAGGAAAATAAGTACCAATCATGTATTTTGATTAAATTTTGTATACTTAATAACAATCATAAGGATGATAATGTTTACCTTATATCTCTTATATTCTTGATTACTCTCACATCTTTCAATGTGGTATAATTAATGCATTAATAGTTAAGAAATATTATCCTAGATATAATAAAAGGCTATTAATGCGCAACCATATAAATTGATTATGTCATGATCTGTCAAGAGGTGTTATCCATGATTTGGCCAACACTTCCTTCATCAAGGAAATCATAAAATTAATGAAAGGAAAAATAAATTTATCAAAAAAAAACTACAAATAATCCACTTGAATAATTTTAAATATTCTATTAAAGTGTTGAACAAGATAGAGAGATGAATGCTAGAAAAATATTCAATTATTGCAATGCATCATTGGGCTTATTAACCTTGCCAAATAGAATTGGGATAATATCAAAAGGATTGATAACCAACTCACCAATTTGTAAATGCAATGGTTAGTTATCCCCATAAAACAAGAACATTATCAATATCATGATTTGGTTGTTAGAGGTTGAAGTTATAATACTAACTTTATTCATACTATTTATTTGCATATGCATTGGACATGGAATTTATGAAACAAGTGGTGTGAAGAGATCTCACTCTGAATCTTAAAAATGATGAGGATTTATGAGGGTCTTATATTATAGAGAACAAACAAACACCAAATAACACAAGTGGTTAGATAGTGGATTAATAGTATTTTTCCCATTTATTTTGATTTCATCATTTTAAACCTACTTGTTTCATATTACATTTTGGCACACTTTCTTATCTTTTGTTTTAGTTTTTACTTTGTTATCTTACCCATTGAATTTCCAAATTTTGTTTATATTTTTTAAATATTTTATTTTTCCTTTGATATCTCACCCTTGAGACCCTTGCACTACCAAATTTTATTTGGTTTTTTAAATATATAATTATTTACAATTTTATTAAAAAAATTAAAGCATCCATTTATCTGGTATAATATCCATAAACTCATTTTATTTGTATAATATCAAATAGTTTAATTTTAATTAATATAATTATATTAATATTGATTAAATTAAACAGGGTTTTATACTAATTTATTTGATATTTATTTTTTTTCAATTAATTCAAACCAAATATAGGTTATTTTAACTAAATTTTTTAATGGTTACATTTTTATAAGATCCATTCAAGTGACCCTCTTAAGTTTTCTCTATTGGAAAAGCTTTAGGGGAGTGCATATTTCATCTACCTCATTAGAAATAGGCTACCAATAATTTTAAATGAATATAATGAAACTCAAATTTAAAAAAGTCTGATTGCTCTCATTATTGATTAAAGTAATAACTCACATAAACCCCCTTTTATGATTTTTTATAAGAACATGAATTAAGATCTATGGTGTGAATTTGTTATGACCTTAACCTATAGTGTGTCTATGGATATTGCCACATTTATACATGTTATTATATTCTTATTAGGGTTAGCCTATGTAATAACCATGGCCTAAGTAGAGTAAATATAGGAGGTAGTGGTCAGTCTTTGATCATAATATTATTAATTTTACTCTTATTACACTACTATGTAGGTTACCCCCTTGAAGTGGGTAAATCATATTTATAAAGTATTATGATCTTTATTTAATTATTATTGTGGTTATGCTTACTATGCATTCCATTGATGTGAATCATCTAAGTAATTTCATTACAAGTGTTATTAGAGTTTCAATTTAGACAAGTTTATGTGTCATAGTTTTTTAGATCTAGCATAGTTATTGTCATGAGATATGAAGGATTAAAAACATAAATTATAATCTAAGAAATGTTTTGTTGCACCCTTTTGAAAATTAGTAGTTGTTGGTTTTGTCTCAGTGAGATGACCATAATGGTATTATCCTTCGGTACACTTTTTTTGGCCTGAAACCATAAACCATAGGGTTTGTGTATGGTTGATATAAACACTCAGGGCTTTAGGAAAGGCCAAGACACTCTAGGAAAAAATGCCTCACAAGTATAAAATAAAGCCTAAAACTTTAGATCCTATGGTTTCTATGATGATTCACTAACTTCATTCAGATATGCAAATCATGGTGAATAAAGATGATCTCAATGTGGTATAAGGGGACATAATTATGGTAAAATGAGACATGGATGGTCTGAAGTCTCACATTTAAGATATATATGGGATATTAACCACTCTATTATCTCATCTTCTATAGCCAAATAATCTTTTGTCACTCTATTCAAGTTTTCCTAAATAGAACAATAAAAAATCAAATACCAATTTGAATAATATGATGCCAAAAGTGGAAGTGCATAAGTTTGATAGTAAGGATCCACTCACTTGGATAAATTAAATGGAAAAATTATTTGATCAAAATTAGATCCAATGTGCAAAAAATGTGGTTATGGCATCTCTATAATTGAAACTTCAACAATTAATTTGGTATAGGTGCTTGTGTAGTCAAAATGAAAATAAGTCCGGTATTGTTAGCTAGTAAGTGTTTACTGATGAATTGCAGATGCACTATCACAACAAAATATAATAAAAATACTTCATTTAGTTAGAAAAATTATGGCAAATAAGGCCTACCAAGTATTATATTTAGCAATTTTAGAATCTATCCTTATGCATGGATGAAATTAATGAGGACAACATGAATGACTTATTTTTGGGTGGTCTCAAGGATAACATCCAACTTGATGTTCACATGTTTAATCCAAGTTTAGTATATGAATCCATAACATTAACATAAAAGATAGAGGAAATAAATTCAGTCATACTAAGGGTTTTCATTGATGATTAAGGACATAATTCCCTAACACAATCATTTCCTCAACCTACAAGATTGACCCCTATACAAATTGAAGAGAAGAAAAAAATGTAGATTATAAATCCAAGAGAGGTTAGTCAATATATTAGTGAATGAAATCAAAATTAACTTGAATAAATATAATCTTAAACCTAATCCTTAGGTTGAGCTATGTGGGAAATAAGTAATAAATGCACATTAGAATAAAAATTAATGTTTATACTACCTTAGAACATTTGCTTGTGAACCAGTTTAAGCTCAACTTTTAGGCTATGAAGGCTTTGGTAATACTTGAATCTACATGTGGGAGGCACCTCTCCTTGTCTACACTTATTCTTGTCTTGGCTTGGATTGGTCATAAGAATTAGTTGAATCTCTTTGTATAATTCGGTAGATTAAGATTGCATGAAGAAGATTTTTTTGTTGAGTGAGGGCCTTGAGATTTGGAAAATATTTCTTTCCTTAGTTGGTCATGGTGAAAGAATGTGTAGACCCTTTCATTTATATATTTGTAAAATGATTATTGATTGTCCATCTTGAGATAATGATCAAGGTCTCAAGATTAGTCCTCCATTCTCATAAATGATAAAGATAGAGTGTGGAAGAAAAGGGATGGGGTATATAAGAGGGGTGTAGGATATTCAAATGATAACCCCTTTGTGTGTCTAAGTAAAGTTTAAGAACTTGTCTTTAGTGTGTAAGTGTAGTGTAAGACATGTCATAACCTTTTTTTCTCACACACTTTGCCTCATAATGCCATCCATTTGTGAGCTATATTCTAATTTTAAATTTATGAAAATAGGATAATTATAAATTAATGGATTTTCTTATTAGAAGAATAATTAGATTTGATTAAGTAGGATTAATCAATAATTAAAATAATGGTATATTTTTTCAATGTTTATTTTTTAATCAAGTATTCACTTAATTGTCATGTGAAGACACTTGCAAATGGTTTTTTTTATTTAGGATGCATTAGATAATATAATGATGTAATACAATCCATTTCCCTAATTAGGGATGTGCCATTGTGATATTGGGTTAAAATTATATTTTTATAGATAAATTAGGTCTAAGGGGTGATTTATGGTTAAAATTGCATGTGATTATAGAATATCACTCATGATTTCAGTTTAGACATGGGAGGGATTAAAATGAAGTGCCTAAATTTTGCCCCTATTTGAGAAGGCATTGAAAGACATTAGGAACATTAACATCTTTTCAAATAATGAAAAAAATATTAAAAATAAATTTAATAATGCTTGAATAATGATGTTTTCACTCTTTTCCTTTCCTCTTTTAAGTTTATGAGTCAATAAACTCATATTGATGCCCCAAAGGGCACTTGATTAGCTATGGATTCCCTAAAGGGTGTTTGATTATCCCTAGATTCCCCCTTGAGAGGATGGTTAGGGAAGAAGTTGAAATAGATGGGACCTCAAAAAATAGGGGAAGAATTAAGAATGGGAGAAATTAACCTATGGTTAAAATTAACCCACATCAGCTAATGCTTGCATGATTTGATTTCCAGTGTTGGATAAAAATATAATTAAATTGGCCCCAAGATGAGGGAAGTGGGAAGGATGCATCCCAAAATAAGTGGCACTGTTTGACTTTCCCCAAATAGGGAGAAAGTTGAAAGAATGGAATTAGAAGAAAGACTAAATGATGGAAATGGCCTCAAAAATGGAGGTCTTAGTTGATTATAATAATGTGCCCCAATAGGATGGATTGGATCATTGATTAGATTGATTTTCTCCAGTAAGGTGGGTTTCATTATTAATCGATCTATTTGGTTTTCCCTAGTAGGGTGGATTTGATCATTGATTGGTCTAAATGTTTTTCTTCAGTGGGGAATTTTTTTTTTAGACCAATGATGATTAGGAAATTGATCAGTTGTAAAGCATAGCTCATGGATATAACTTATTCCATAGATTAAATATGAGTGGTTTGAAATGTAGGTGTGAAAGTATAGTGACTTTTCATAGAATGTAGAAGACAAAAAATAATAGGCACACGAGAATGCTCAATGGTAATGAAAGAGATGATGAGGAATAATGACTGAAGAGTGATGAGATAATGGTGGTTGAGTTGATCCCAAAAACTAAACATAACTGAGCACTACCTACATAGTCCATAGGGACCTCAGGCCAATATAGTTCTTCCAAATATTAGGAGAGAATAAAAATGAAATGATTATAAATTTTTGGATATGATTAGATGTGTAATGAGTAGCATATAACTTAGTCATGTGGTTCATTAATTATGTTGTATGTAAAAGACAAGGAGATGTTTTGCTACAACATTGATTGTGATACTTATAACACTTTATTTTTGATGTAGCACCTAATGATATGCACCATGATATAAAACACTATGATGGCGTGGTCATAATGTGCATAGGGACCAACCCTTGATCCAATAGATAATTGACAACAATGCACCAATGATAAAAACTATGATGGTAATGCTGAAATATGAAAATGAATGGACTCAAGTATAATTCCATGATAATAATAATGATCATGATAATGACCTTGGTGGCACAATGGATAGAATTGAGGTAATAATGGAAAAAGGAAACAAGTAAACACACACATGAACTTGAAAATAAGAACACTATAAAGTATCATGTTGCTTAATTTAGTCAATAAAATTAACCATTCATGCCTTAGATGTCCACTTGAGGTCTCTTTACCCATAGTATAGCACTTGACCCATATTAGGGGACCTTTTGATCCACTTTTAGTCATATGATAGTCAAAAATAGTACTTAGGCCTATAAAACACCACATGAGACCCATAATGACACAATTCCTTATTGATTTAGGTCCCTAAACCCTCCAAAAGGTAATTTTGCATCTCCCTAAGAGTATTAAGATTGGATGAGACCTATTATTAAGTCACCCTCCCAAGTCATTTTTATTCAAACACTATATAAACACTACTTGCATACTCTTACACCTGAGGTGGACATTATCACAAAGAAATACATAAAAGTACCACTTCATATTAAGGGAAAGCTCCAAAATTATTCCAATATTTTATTCATTCAACCCATACATTCAATAATCTATCCATAGCACAGATATTTAGATCTCAAGTGGCCTCTAAGGTATCATATAATGCATTCACACTTAGGCATTATAGCATTCACTTGCACTTTGGACCAACACTTAGATTGGGATAACTACATGAGGTTTGATCCCCTTTCAAGGTATTGGTATGTAGGCAATATTCAACATATGGGGTGTTGAGGTTACATCTAGCCTATCGCACTAGCTCCTTTCTATCATCATGTTCATTCAAACCCTTAAAAGCATGAAAAACTAGAGTTTTTAGAGGAAAATAGAGCTAAAATAAAAAATTATTAATTGCACAAACTTGAAATTTGGACCAAAGATAGAAAAAGCCTTGTTCTACAAAACCTAGAAATCATTTAAAGAGATTCTAAATGGGACACTAGTGCTCTACCTTGGATAGTATCACACTAAAGTACTATTTAGAGGACCAAGGTAATGTCTAGGTATGCTTATAATGCTTGGATCTAGTTTCTAATAGTCAGACCTATTTACTCACCAATTTTCATAGTCTGATTCCTTCTAAAAGGTCTATTTCTAGTTAATGTATTATTTCTCTCTCATCCTTTCCACTTGTAACAAATTATAATTAATCTATAATGATAAAAATCAGTGGTTGTATTTATTGTATATTTATTCCTTGATTTGTTGTTCCATCCCTTTAACAACCTAAGGTTTTACATTCCATAAATCACTTAAAAGTTAAATCACTTAACCAAGTCAAAATCCACTTGTGAGGTTTCAAGGAGACTGGTAATTGGAGGGTGCCCCAAAGTGAGGATACATGAAAGGTAAGGACACACCTCAAGTTGGTTTAAATGATTAGAATCAATAATGAGTTTTACCCAATAGGGAAAATTTGGGAAGGACACATCTCAATAATGTTTTCAGACCTAAAATAGTTGGATTAAGGATTGTTTGACTGGATCTCGGACAAGACAAATGTTTTTTTTAATTTTATGGATTTATATATCTTGTGGATATTTTAATCCTATTTTTATTTTTATGATGTTTTGGTATTTTCAAAATTTTAGGGTTTTTTAGCCTATTTTGAATGTTTTTGTGTTTTGTCATCTCAACTCAATATAAGATTATGAGATGTAAAATATTTTAAATTGTAAAATAGTGAGAGTGTGTTTTAGATTACTCATAAAAGTAAAATATCATGTATTAACTTTCTCAAAAAATGGTGAGATCATAGAAAAGGGGTGATCAAGCAGAACTCAAAAACTAAGCACTACCTACATAGTCTAAATGGACCTCAGGTCAATGTAGTTCAATCCTAATGGAAGATACTAAGAATCAAAAGTAGGGTTGAAAATAGGAATGACATAGGAATGAAATCACATGGTATAATATAATGAATGATAATGAGTAATGGACTAGGAGTCTCCAAGGACCATGTCCCATGAAAACCAAATGTGTCCAGTCATCAAAGTGTCACGTGAATAATATGCCAATATTTTCTCAAATAGGTCTCATTATACCTTCCACTTTTATAAGAAAGTAGTGACAAGAAGACCAATGGTCAAAATAAGATGGGATGGGTTAAATAAGATTGAATGGATAAAATGGCTTGAATGGAAATGGTCTATAATTCCTAAGATGTCTTAAACAAAATGGTATATAATGTGTATAGGGCTACTCCTAAGTGTTAAAGTAATTTCATATAATTAATTATTTACACTTGATGTTAGAAACTTAGTTTTCATCATGATACTTTCCCAAGGTTACATAAGCATGGTTTTCACTATTAGACTAATTATTTCTCTCTCTTTTGATTTTGATTGTATTTTTAATTTATTTTTGTGGTTTTTTTGGATTTTCTATTATCTCAACTCAAGAAGGATTACGAGATGCATACTGTGGACCCTTTTCTATCTAACTAATGCCTTCTTGAAATGGTTGCTCTATTTGAATCCTAATATTGATGTGAGCTATATTTTTTTAATCATGATCTTCATTGGTTGTTGATTAAAATTCATTAAAAACTCTAGACTAGATGCCTTCATAACATCTAAAAAAATAGTGTTACCAAGAAGGGTAGGCATGGTATACATGGTCTAATTGGATAATGTAATATAGGTCTTGAATGCATAATAGGATCATAATGGAAACTATAATGGTTGGAGGATAAATTAAATTTGGGATTTTTAAATCACATACATTATTTTTGCTTCCAAATTTGAATTTATTTTGGTTGTGGTAGGGTTGATATTGCACTTCAATAACTTCATCAAGTAATGAGGAACTAATTAGCTTAGCTATTGGCACCTCGAATAGGTTTTCACCAATAAAGTCTTCTTGATTATTCTGACTTGGATTGTTTAATAGCACCTTGAATAAAGTTTCAATAAGGGATGTTGATAATTCATTTTAATTATCCCTTAGCACCTTAAATAAGATTTCACTAAAGGATTTATATTTTTTATGTTGATTATCATAGAGCATATCAAATAAGGTTTCACTAGAAGATGCTGAGTTTAAACTTTGGTTATCTCCTAGTGCCTCAGATAAGGTTTCACTAGGAGATTATTCTTGTACCTAAATTTTGTCTTGGATCCCTAAATATTATACCACTGAAATGTCACCATGGAAGGAGTTAGACATTACATGATTCTATTAGTCCCAATAAAAATTTATATAATGTGGTGCATCAATATAATGGTTAGGTTGGGTAATGGTAAAGTCATGGGTATTGGTAATGGAAGGGTAAAAGGTATCATAGTCCTTGTAGAGGCTACTAGGATAACTTAGATTGATGTCAAAATAAACTTCCTCAAAAATCATGGAAGGATCATAAGTGTTTTCAATTGGATTTGCCATAAGTGTGTAGTCAATGTCATAACATCCATCATTATCTTCTAATTTTGGAGTTGATTTTGACTAAAAAAGATCTGAATTTGATTGTGAGGATGGCATTGATTCTATTTTTGGTGTTAAATCTGATATTGGTTATATAATGTAACCTAATTATGATATTACTTCTAAAATAGAACTTAATTATGATGTAAAGTTAACCATAAAAAGGGTCGGTTGAATTGCATTGTCCACAAGTACCTTATTCACTTTTCACTTTAAAATGAAGCCTTTGGGATGAATAAATGTATATAAATGGGGGATGTTTGGAAATGTATGGATAATGGTTTGTTTCTAAATAAGAATAGGCTCCTCAAATATGCACATTGAAGATGGGTCCTATGTCAAATAGAGGATTTTTATCAAATACAAATGGACCAACAATGATTTGGGTTTGGTCAAAGATAGGTGATTCGATAAAATATATACAATGGATTAACTATCTTTATCTTGATTTTTAAGTTGACATATCTACTTGTGTTTCATAAGGGGATCATGACATATCCCAACTGACTAGTTATCAGACTTAGGCACACTTGGATTATCAATAGATAAGGGCCCTTGGGGGGTACTAGCATAATAGATCTACATTATTTACTTTGTTATGGTTGTAAGATCAAATTAGATTTTAGATAAGAAAATGAAATGTCAATAGAGGATACCAAATGGCATAGCTGTTCGTTAAATTGATAGGGGTGCTCCATCACTTCTTGACTAAAGACCGATGATGCTAGAATAGGTTTAGGATCAGGAGATGCCATGACTTAGATTAACCTTAGACTAATACCCCCAATGAAGGATACATACAAGGGGAATTATATGGAAGAAACTAACCCATATAGAGAAGACTTGGTATCACTTAGAATAGGCCTAAATAAGGTGATCTTGGTCTCAATGTAATTAGAATGGGTCTAAAGAGGGTGGTCTTGGCCTCAATGTATTTATAATTGGCCTAAAGAGGGTGGCCCTAGTTTTGGATTTAAATTAATCCAAATAGGGTGGATTGTATAGATTGGAATGGGCTCAAAGAGGGTTGATGTTGGCCTTAATGTAATTGGAATAGACCCAAAGAGGACAGTCTCGGTTTTGGATTTAAAATGTCCCAAATAAGGTAGATTGGCACATATTGGAATTAGTTAAAATGGTGTTGATTCGATTAGACCAAATAAGGTAAATCAACATAGATTAGAATGGGCCCAAATAGGGGTGGTCTTTGCCTGAATGTAATTGGAATGGGCCCAAAGAGGGTAGTCTTGGTTTTGGATTTAAATTTCCCTAAATAAGGTAGTTGGTATAGATTGGAATTGGTTGAAATGGTTTTGATTCAATTTTACTTAAATAAGGTTTATTGGCATAGATATGATTTAAATGAAAGAAAATATGGATGTCATAACTTTGTCACTCCAAATAGACATGTGTAAGAGATTGCATGGAAAGACAAGTAGTGGTTTTGAATTTGCATGTGATAGATTTAGAATAATTGGATTTGGCCTAAATAGCTTGATTTAAAATTGGAATGTGGTTCAAGATGAACTTGATTTGTTGGAATGGTTTGGTATGTGGCTCAAGATGAACCATATTTATCTTTAATTGGCATGGTACATGGTTCAATATGAACTAGATCAGAATTAGAATGGTTTGGTACATGGTTCAATATGAACTGGATTTGAATTGGAATGGTTTGGTATATGGTTCAAGATGAACTTAATTTGGCTTTGATTGGCATGGTAGATGGTTCAAGACAAACATCATTTAAATTTGATTGTCATGATATGTGGTTCAAGATGAAACTTATTTAGATTTGATGGTAAACTTTGGTTAACTTTAGAATAGTTCAACTAGAATTAGAATAATATTGATGGCATAACAACACAATTTGATCAAGAGTTGGGATTTGGCCTCAAATTGTTTGACTTTGGAATTGAAACTTGGCTTATGTTTTTGGATTTAGAATTAAAATTAGCCTTGGAATTTGGAATTGGTCTGAAATAAAATGGATGGTATAATAGAACACTTTGAAAAAGAATTTGGAACTTTAGTTTTAGAATTGGTTTGAAATTGGCAATTTGGTTTAGGACAACGCTTTGGTTCAAATTAGGTAGCTCAATGTCATGGTTTAGATAAGAAAGGTAGGTATTTATAATAAGTTTAACATGTTACTTTTATTTGACCTAGAATTAGTAGAGTAATGCCTTGTTGTGCATGTATAAAAATGGTTTGATTTAGACTAGGTTTGTTTGAGTTGGTTTTAAGTATAAACAAGGTTTTGACACAATAATCAAGAAATAACACATAAACATTACAAGACATTTATAATAAATGACATAGGTTTTCATCACTTCCATTCGAACCTTCAATATACTTTCCTTGAGAGAGGATTATAAAATTTAAGATTCATTAAATAAATTATTAAAATTATCAGTTGCAATTTTAATCCCACCCTTCTCTCAAAAGGTTTGTATGAGCAAGGTAATATTCAAGGGAAGTTACCTTTGTACCCTTAAATCAATGGATGTTATATGATAAAATAAGGTATTAAAAGTTTTTACTTAGATTTATATATGGTCTTGATATACTTTATGGTATGTGGGCACAAAAATATACATCAGTTAGATGTTGAGGTTCAATAGGCCATTCCTCTAAGGGTCTAGTCCCTTTATGACCACTTTAGCTGTAAGGGTCTTAGTGAAGTTCTACTAATTGATCCAAGATCTGAGGGACATTCTAGATAAGATACCACTAGCATAGACTTACTTTTTATACCCCATCAGATAATGAGGTTGATACGATGCTAAAAAAAAACTTCATAGTCAATACACCCCTAAGACTTGTGGAAGGCGATGAAATCAAACCCACATGAATAAAATAAAAAGAAGGGTATAATTTAAATAAGAACTTTGCATTTTTGAGTCACCTAAAAATGGGAGAGCATATGTAAAACCTCACATGACACTCAAGCAATTCAAATAGCACAAACTTGTATGAAAGAAAAGATACTAGAAAATAAACAAGTTTTTCTTATAGCCCAATGTAAATGTGAATTCATTTTAATCCCAAACCAAAATGTGTAGAAAATAAATGTGCCTTATTTAAAATTAAAAACCCAATTTTAACTCAAGGTACTATAAAACAAAATTTTAATATGAGCAATAAATTTGGATTTTAAGGTCTCAATTTTTTGTCAAAAAAGTGATTTCATCGATACATGGGGAGATTCAATTTCATCAATTACAAAGTGATTTTACCTTTCAAATGGTGATTTCATAGATTATAAATTAATTTCATTATTTTAGAAACAAAATAGAATAGAAAATAATAAGGGGTGAATTTGTTGATTAGTAGATTGAATTCGGTGGTTATAGAGTCATTTCACTAATTTTATAACAAAACTATTAATTATAGAACTTACAACCAAAACAAATATCATATAAAGAATAAAAGGATGAATTAACCAATTAGTAGGATGAATTCATTGATTTTAGAACAATTTCATCGATTCTATAATCTATAACCATAATAGACAAAATAATAATAAAATGACAAATTCACTGATTAACAAGATGAATTTATCAATTTTAGAATAGTTTCATCGATTCTAGAACCTAAAACTAGAACATATAGAAAAAAAAGAATAAAAGGATTAATTTATTGATTATTAGGATGAAATTTCTGATTCTATAATAATTTCATTGGTTATAAAACCTACAACAAGAATAAACAATGTATAAAATGGTTAATCCATCATTTAGTAGGTCAAATTCATCGATTCTAGAGAAATTTTGCCAATTCTAAAACCTACATATAGAACAAATAGAAAGTATAAAATGGTGAATTCATTTATTATTAGGTCACATTCATTATTTTTAGGAGTGAAATCATTGTTTACATTTATAACAAATATTAACAACTTTTTGAAGAAAAAGAGGTGAATTAAATTACTTACTAGGTAATTAGAATAATGTTAATGTTCTAAAAGAAATTTTGGAGTGCATAGGGTTTCACCAAGCATGCCATTATGTAGATTAGAAATCCAAGAGAGGTTAGTCAATCCATTAGTTAACTAAATCAAAATGAACTTGAAGAACTAACATTTCAATCCGAATCCCTAGGTTGAGTTATGTGGGAAACAAGAAAGTGTTAGAGGTACAATCACTAAGAGGGGGGATGAATCAATGAGCCCAAATAATCCAAATTCAATTTCAATCACTTTCAAGTTATTGATCAATTACCATAAGTAATCATGAAGTATACACATCATTCACAATAATGGGAAAGACAAACAATGTAAGATCAATCACATAACACATAACATATGTGGGAAACCCTCTTGGGTGAGAAAACCCACCAGAACCTATAATTGGAATACTATCTTATAATAACAAGATCCAATTTAGACTGGTTACTACTAACCAAGGAACTATAATCCCTATTTAGTGAGACTAAAATCCCATAAGGTACTAAAACACTTGTTTGGCTAAGTTGTAACAATAACTAGACCTTTAACAAGTTTCACCTTGTAAGGAAGCAATAAACCCCTTAGATGTTGAGAAACCAAAAAAAATTTATGAACACATCCACCTTTGAACTGATGTCTTCAACACCTGATGATGGACCTCTAATTATCACTCTTCACCTTTGGTCACATTCAATCTATAATATCACTATTCTACGAATAGAATTATGACCTCCAGGTCATACAAACAATCCTCAATCTATTCTTATCTTCAAATAATCTAATAAGCACCCACCCTTTCCTTTGATCCACCATACTCACATGCATAGTCCTCTTGCTAGTCTCACACTCAAAGTCTAAAAACCAACACATTTAGTTTTAATATATAAAGCAATAATGATTATAAACATCTTGTTCAGCCATTAGGCATGCCTTAACCCTTAAGGCATCTATCTCACCGAGACAAAACTCAATACAACCTTCATAAGTTGGCCATAGCATGGGTCACCATTAAGCAACTTCACTTTTTAATAATGCCCTTATAAATCTTATAAGTCTCATCGAGACCTATTCACCCATTTAGCACTTTATTGAGAAAATTAAGAACATGGAACCTTTTTAAATTACTTAGGTTCACCCCATATGACCCATTTGACATGATCAAATGATCATAGTCAACTTTGCTTACTTTTGCATATGCTCAAACAACTCAAACATAGACCTAGTGCATAGAAACATCATGAAAAAATATATAGTCCACTTCTTAAGCTTTGTTCATACTATATATGAATTTTCAAACCTTAATAATGCACATAAATCATCCTCATGGAGTATACAACACTCCCCAATATCTGAGTCAACATAAGACATCAAAATACCATCAGAATGAGCTCAAATATCCTTCTCAGGTCACTTAAAGGATATACATGTACACACATTCAACTTTGAACCTTCATAAATATTAATTTACACACTTTTAGATCTTAAAATCTATATTTATAGATTTGATTTGGAGTCTTATACAAGTATGATTTTTAAACCATGAGCAAATTATACATAGATCAAAATATATATCCAAAATATAGAGAACTAGTTTTTATTTTGTAAATTCAAATATTCAAAAGCAAATGGTCAAAATTAAACCTTTACCAACATGATTTCATATTTAGTCTTTATTGATTATATTAAGCACACACTGTTGATCTTATTATATGAAGTTTTACCTTTAACACATAGTGCACCAATGCCAAACGTTAAACCTTGAACATGTTGACCTCATCTCATATAATATGGATATTTTGAACTTTTGTGATTCATCAATCTATTCAATATTGTCCTTTATTTATAAATGCTAGATAAATATCAATTTGACCTCTTGACTTAAAAATCGTACCATTGATCGCTATTTATATGATCACCTGTTCACTATTGATTTTTGGAAGAAGCTCGATATTTATCTCTACTCAACATTAAACATTAAACACTTGATACCATCTCATTGCTTCCTAACTTATTGGAGTAATACACTCCATTTATGTTTCTCTAACTTTAACTTGTGCAAAAATGACTAAGTATGGGAACTTTGCTTATCTACCTAGAAGGCCAACTTTTCATAGTCATATCTTTTGCTTCGCTCACTCGCATGTTCTTAAATTTGGATCATATGATATCCTCACATAGGATAATCCAACCATGTGTCAAAATACTCTTAGAAAAATTACAAATGTGAGATATAATGACATAAAAATTTTCACTTAGATATTTTGCCACAGAGCCAACTATGTCAAAAACTTGCCTGGGAGGCCAACTTTGAACATTTATATCTTTTGATGCATTCAAGTGATTAACCTAAAAGTTAGAAAAAATCAACTTGATACAAAATTTAAAAAACCCATATTATCACCTTCTTATGAAACATCCACATGTGTGAGATATGCTACCATCAAAATTCTCACTCGTCTCTTTCTTGCCTCATGTAAATTTGGCTAAGTATGGGAAACCACTGTCGAACTGTTCGAGAGCACAAATTTGCACTCGCATATATTTTGATGCACTTGAGTACATAATATAAAATTTATCACAAATCAAATAGGGACTAATGTGATCAAAACCATATTTTATACTCCCCCTTACTCATTCACATGTGGCAATGGTGATGCCATCAAATTGCCTACTTACATTTTTTGCCATTGGACCCAAAATGTCTAGATGAAAACTATGGACTACTAGATGAATTCCACTTATGCATAAAAATAGTCAAAGATTATAAAACATATTAGAGACCTATTTCACATGCTCAAAACTCCAAACTTATCCCTAAACATGTCAAAACTAAAGATCAACCAAACATCCTTCAAGCAAATTGGGACAATCACATTACACACTTTGTCATTATCACTTAGGCTATAAAAGTACTTCATATACTCACTAGGACACCTCTATGACATCACCATGACAACATTGACAATCTCTCTAATATAAATAAATGTAAATTGTAAGATAAAAATATATGTTTATACCTCCTTAGAATATTTGCTTAAGAATTGGTATTAAGAGGTTGAGCACGATTTGTAGGCTATGGAGTATTTGATGTTTCTTTATTCCACGTAGGAAGCACCTATCTTTGTATAAACTTAATTCTTGGATTGGATTGAATTTAGCATGAAAATTGATTGAATCTCCTTATCTAATTTGGTAGGGTAATCTTTCATGAAGAAGCTTTTTTTTTTTGAGTGATGGCCTTGAGATTTAGTAGATCTTTGATGCCTTAGTTGTTCATGGTGAAAGAGTGTGTAAACCCCATTTTAATAGATTTGGAAAATTATTTTGGATCATACATCTTGAGATGAATATCAAGGACCCAAGATTAGTCCTCCATTCTCATAAATGAGAAATATGGAGTGCAGAATAAAAGGGATGAAGTATGTAAGAGGGATGTAAGATATTCAAATTATAACCCCTTTGTGTGTGTAAGTAGGTGAAGTGTAAGACATTTCATAACCTTATTTTTATTTCAAACTTTAACTTATGATATCATCCATTTATGAGGCATTATTATAATTTTGACTTTAGGAAAATAGGATAATTCTAAATCTATGGATTTTCCTATTAGAGGAATAATTAGACTTGATTAAGTGAGATTAATCAATAAATATAAAAATAGTGGATTTTTGTAATGTTTATTTGTCAATAAATTATTCCCTTAATTGTCCTATGAAGACACTTTCAAAGGGTTGATTTGATTTAAGATGTACCAGACAAGATTAATGATGCAATATAATTCGTTACCCTGTTTAGGGATATGCCATAGAGATTTTGGGTTAAAATAGTAGTGCCTAAACTATAAATAAATAAACAAGTACACCATCAAAGATAATTTCCCTATTCTAGTAATTGATAATTTTGTATATTAATTACATGGTGTTATTAATTTTAAAAAATTAGATATTCATTCTAGGTAACATTAAAATTAGATTAGAGATGAGGATATCCATAAAACAAATTTCATAACTCATGAAGGCCATTAGGATTTTATGGTAATGCCTTTTGGTCTCAAAAATACACAATCTACATTTAAAATTTTGATGAACATTATTTTATGCCTTTTTGAGGAAATTTGTGTTGGTTTTTTTGATGACATCATGATATATGACAAAACATGGGAAGAAAATTTACAACATGTGAAACAAATAATGTTAGTTCTAGAAAAACATTCGCTTCATGCAAAACCTTCAAAATGTGTTTTTAGAGTCTAATAATTGAAATAATTGGGTCATATTATTTCACATGAAGGATTCAAATAATACCCTCAAAATATCAAGCTATGATGGTATGGTAGGTGCCAAAAACCCTCAAGAATCTTAGAAGATTTTTGGGGATATCAAGTTACTATCACAAATTTGTGAAAAAATATGGTAATATAGTAGCACCACTCACAACCTTGTAAGTAAATATTATTTCCATTGGGAAAAAATAGCTAATAAGGCATATGAGAATATTAAGGAAGTTATGTGCACTAGTCTAGTTTTGGTTACCCTTAATTTTTCCAAAAACATTATTGTTGAATGTGAAGCATCAGTATATGGCATGGGAGCATTAATCCTACAGGAAGGAATACCTAGTGCATTTTAGAGTCATCAACTCAAGGTTTAAAATAGGTTAAATCTAATTTATGAGAAAGAGGTGTTGGTTATTCTTCATGAAATCAAAAAAAATATACCTTATCTTATGGGTAGACATTTAAGGTAAATACTGATCATGATAGTATAAAATATTTTTTAGAGCAAAGATTGTCATTAGAAGAAAAAAATGGGTAATTAAAATGTTGGGATGTGACTTTGAAATCATATATAAGAAAGGAAAATATAATATTATTGTAAATGCATTATCTAAGAGGGATGAATCCATTGAATCGTTGTTATGTGCAATGACCATTTGGCAAGTAGATTGGTTGGAAGAGGCAAGATCAAAATGGGAGAATGATAGTGATACATAGGTTCTATTTTAGAATATCTAACATTATTTTAGTGCTTCTACAAAATTTGAGTGGAAAGGGAATGTATTATGGTATAGATATCACTATACCTATGTAATAAGTATATCTTCATGCATAAGATCCTTAATATTTTTATGCATTTCAAATAGGGGCCACTCAATATTGTTGAAAACCTATAATAGAATCATGAAGAGTTTATTTTAGGAAGGAATCAAGGGGAGTATATAGAAATTTATGGTTGAATACATGGTGTGTCAACAAAATACGGGTGAAATAATTAAGACAATAGGTCTTATACAACACTTATCCATTCCTAGATAGAGGTGGTAGGAGGTTTATATGGATTTCATTATAGGGTTGTATAGGTTTGAAGGTAAAGATTTCATCATGGTAATTATGGATGAGCTCACATAATATACTCATTTTTTCTCCTTTTCATAACCATTTGTAGCTAATATAGTAGTTACTTATTTTCTATAAATAATTCAAAAGCTACAGGGTACTCCCAAGATCATTTCAAGTGATCATGATCCCATTTTTACTAGTAATTTTCTTACTAATTTATTTTCATGATTGGGTACTTAGTTGCCTCATAGTTGATCATATCATCCTAAATCTAATGGGAAAATATAGGTGGTCAACAAATACCTAGAAAAATATCTTTATTTTTTTGCATCAAATAAACAAGAATGGTGGGTTCATTAACTACCACTAGCATATGGTAATACGACACTTCCTTCCATACCTCTTCCACAATGTCTCCATTTTTGACACTTTGTGGTTATTAACCACCATCCATCACTTCATCCTTTAGGGTTAAGCCTAAGGTTTTAGTTGTTTAAGAACACATTCAACATCAACATGAGGTACTAGCTAGTCTAAGATAGAATTTGGCAATGGCCCTTGAAGTAACAAGTGAATCAACATCGCAGTGAGAGTAATTTTGACATGGGTGATTAGATATTTTAATATTTATATCTATTAATTATATGTCTTTAAAGAAAAACAAAAATGATAATGAAAATTCTCCTTATTATAATGGGCCTTATAAGATCTAGTATAAAATTGACATTATTGCATATAAGTTGGAGCTACCCCATTCCACTCACATGCATCTCTTAATTAATTTATCTTACCTAAAGATTGTAATTGGATAAAGCGTTTTTACCTAAACTAAGTTACCAGAACTAGATGAAGAATGCCAAGTCTTTTTATAACTTGAGGAGATCCTTGACACATAAACTAAGAGGATGAGAACTGGAGAGATTAAGGAGTATTTGACAAGTGGAAGAATATTAACTATGAAGATGTAACATGTGAGGATGAATATTTTATACATATGCATCTAGGGTTGTTAAAAATTAAGAGGTAAATTATTTTAAATGGGATGGGCATGTTATGTCCTTAACCTATAGTGTATTTAGGGATATGTGTGGTTGAATTATGGCTTACATAACCTTTCACATTAACTTATCACATTTATCTATGCTCTTATATTATTAGAAGGGTGAGATAATGTAATAACCATAGCCTAATTTGAGTATGTATAGGAGGTTATTTTTATAATTTAATAACCATATTATGATTTTTGTTCTTATTGCATTATTATAGAGGTTGCCCAATCAAAGTGGCTTAGTCATATTTATCAAGTATTCTTCTCTTTTGTCAATTATTGTTATGGATTTACTTAATTTACCCATAATTATATGATATATTATTTCATTGATGTGAATCATATTAAAGAATCCCATTATTGTCCCTACCTATGATAGTGACTATTGGATTCACCTAGGCTAAATAATTTGTTTTTTAACCAAACACAACTCATTTTTTTGAAAATGTTAAAGCTTAAATATGAAAAAAACATTGATATAATATAATTTTTATGAAAACATATTATTCTACTATTATTTTTAGAATTTATGACTCTTAAGTTGTTTGGCATTTATCCTTACTATTTTTGGCTTCAGATATGGTAGATAAAGTTGGCTCAAGTTTAGTGATTGGAAAAGTCTCGTTAATGTTTTAGTGAGGGAAATAACCACTAAAGGTGGAAAATTTTCAACATTTAAAAGTGTTTGTTGTAACATATTTATAATTTAAGGGGGTAATATATTTATTTATTAAATGGTGTCCATCTCTTTTATGTATCCATTTCAATAACTTTAATCACAAAAACATGTGAACCCTTTATAGAGAAAGCTTCAACGAGAAGAATATGACTGGCATTTTATTTTTATTGATTCTAATAGGGCATAGTGGGTTTATTCTGATGTCTATTTTTTTACATTCTTTGGTTTTCTTGTGTATTTATTATATGTTGTTCTTTAGGTTGATTAATTTTGGGTATTTTTCATTTTACAATTTTTTTGGTTTGATTCAAGTGTTTTTCATTCATTATACCCACTAAAAAGGTGATTTATAATGATGTATGTTATCCCCATTAGGTATTTATGGAAACATCTTGTATATATTTGTTCATCTACATTCTGAAAATGCCTTGGTTTATTAAATTATTCAAGATATTAAACAAATGTTTCCTTTAAATTATGCAAATTTCCATGATGATGCTAGTTTGAAGAAGCTTCTAGATTCATTGTGTTGAAACTATTTAAAACTAATGTTTTAGATACAATATGTGTGTCCATCTTCAGGGTGAGAGATCAAATGTTGAAGACTTTTATTTTAGATTAAACATGAACTATTTGATAAATGCCCAAAGGGAGTTAATTTTTTGTTTTTTTCTAATCAATATACATGCTTCTTGTTATTATGGCTAGTGTAAAATATATATGTTTTGTAACTTGTATGTATCTTCTATTTGCATGCCATTTTGGTAAAATATTTTTCATTGTGAGTGTGTGTTTCTCCATAACATTTTAATTTTGGCCTTTTTTTGTTATGTGTTTTGCATTGACTAGCCATAATTTGATCCCATTTTATTATGGTATTTATCTATTTTAAGTATATTTAAGAAATTTAAAAACATTTTTTTAGAATAAGAGTAGTCATTGATGCCTTGATGCCATATTTATTGAACCAATTTATCTGAAAATTTTGCTTGACAATAAATATTAATTGTACCTAGAAATGCATCCTGAAACCTTAGTTGGTGAGTGGATCTACTTATAATGTTGAATAATATGTGCACATTCCTATAGGGTAAACATAATAGATAATGTTGACAATTCATCCAAGATAATATACCCACACCATGAAGGTGTGATATTTTAGGGATCAATACCTCATGCATTTTGGATTTGATATTGTTAGTGCTTAGAAAAATTAGGCTAATATGTTGGGATCTATATGTTTATTAGGTGTTCTATTGTTGGGTTTTGAAACACAAACCTCTTCATTGTGATATTGTTTTCTCTTTAACTCCACATTGAATCCAATATAATATTTGTGCATGGAAAAAATATGTTTTTTATGTTGCTTCCACACAATTGTTTCTTACATAGTGTCAATAGTGTCTAGAGCCTTTTATATAATTTTATGTGATGGATGTATTCATAATATAGGGTCTAATGGAAGTCATTTTTCATTTATCAAGTAATATAGTATTTAGAAGGTGTATGTACTTATTTTTCCACTATATATTATGAACATTATAGATGTTTACTCATAATTACTTGTAGCATCAACCAAGGGTAAATGCAGTAACTCTATTAATACATAATTCAGTAAAGTGTTTTATAAAGTTGTGAAATAATAAAAAAATTATATTTTAGATATATCTAAGTACCAAACTATTCTCATAATAAATTTCAATTGCTAGAGGGAATGAAACCTATATGGTATTGCATCTCATAAATTTAGGAATATATTGAACTTGTTATTAGGCCTCTTCAATTGCTAGATTAAAATATTTGAAACACAAGGTATTGACCCACCACATGGACCTTTAATCTTATACATTGTAAAGTCCAATTTCAAATTAATTAAAAGAGACTCAAAAATTTAGAGTGATGGAACCCAATTATTTTTCAAAAAGGTGCCTATGTTCAAACAATATAAAAGCATATTCTAAATTGCCATTTTTTTGGCATTTACAGTCCTATTCAACAATATGTAACTTGTTCTTTCAAGGAATGCATTTTATCTTAATATTAATACATGCATTGATCAAATAATATAATGTATTATTTTATTCCTCTAATATACTTGGATCAATAATTTTAATGAAAATAATATAAACAAGAAAATGAATCTAAGAACTATAATTTTGATAAAATATCTAAGTATATATAAGTTATAATTTTTTCTCTTAGTTAAAAATGACCTTGCATTCTTCATCTCTATAATGTTTCAGATATTCTAGTGAGATTGTGGTTGAAATAATCATTTATTGCATTAATATTGAGTGTTACAATGTGATTGATGTCCTTTTTGGATTGGCATTTGATGTTTAAACAAGGGGTTTTGGTGAGTGTAGCTTATAAAAGTATATGCTAATATATCACTCTTTCTTACTAAACTATTATATCATATTATTATTATTTTTTTTTTGTGGAATTACATTATGCATCTTATATACACATATATTTAATCATTAAGTTCTTGACCATGTTTATTCTTGACATCCTTACCCTTAGTCTATTTGCCATTTCTCTAACTCATAATCTATAAGAGAGCCTTCACTATCTTGTAAGCACTAAAAATATCATATAGACATACCTAATTCAATTAAATTCATCTCTATTCAACCCACATGATCTTGTCATACCTGTCCCAACTGTATCTGGTCATCTGGGATAAGTATTCTCTAGTCAGACAGGGCTACAACATGATCATGTCTCCTAGTGTAGTCTTGTTTCTTTCACTCCAAATGTAACTTTTTATTATCAATATGATTCAAAATGTATCTCTCACATTTTTGGAAAATTAAGTTAGTAAAATTATTCCAATGATTCTCTTATAAAATCATAACAAAGCTACTCATTGTACCCCTATTGGATCTCTCTAACAATTGCATTGCACACTAAGCAAAAAATCAATACTTATTCCTATTTAAACTTTGTATCATTCTAAAAATCATAAAACAAGTCTAAATATTTATTATTATAGGTTAAGGGAATATTTTTAAAATAATTTCAATAAATCTTCTAGATATAGTCATTCTAGTGCATAATCACGGATCACACAATCACTTTAGGATGGATAACTATATTGGCTTGAGGCCCATTTGGGCTATGTAGGTAGTGCTCAATGATGTGGGATTTATAAGGTCATATTGATTATTCCCCTTACCCATTTCCCCCTTTTTATTTTATTTCCATATTATTTCTTGTATAGGATATAGGGCTTTTTCTTTTGTAAGTTTTTAATGCCACAACACATAACACAAAGTTCAATAATCAACCATTATAGGCAATCACACATACCCATATCCTAAAATTAGGAAAAATTGACAACTAAAATGTGGATGTAATAGCCAAATAAAGTTGTATTGTAACCCTATCCACCTCTATAGACTTTTCCCAATAGACTATGAATTACTATTTTATAATTTTATTGTGTTTGTGGGTCTTTATACATAATTTACATTTACATTAAGACTTCACAATCAAATCCATTTTAATTATGAGGGATATTCTCTAACCCTAATCCAATTTATTATTTTTAGGAAGTTTATGATTTTTAGAAATTATGTAACATATTTTATTTACTTTTATTTTAATATTAGATCAATAAATATCAACATTCCTATTTCAATAGTTTAATAACACTTAAATTAAAGGGTTAGACATTATGGTGGACCCTCTTTTGTTTAGAACATTGCTTAATTTTTTGTAAATTACTGACACTAAAATAAAATCACCTTCAATTTATAAACTAAAGGTCTACAGTTCATTCCTACATGGAGGTACCAATTATTGAGCATGGTCATTGATGTTAGGTTGTTAGTAATGTCAAAGAGAATATGAGATTCTAGTGCATTAATTATAAATAAGTTGTGTTTAATATATTGGAGAATATATGGCACATTTTCAAGTCTATAACGACAAAGAAGAATTTGTGAGGCATCCATAAATGTCTTGGCAATTTTTTGGTGTGTTGATCATTTAGAAATACATGCATGCATCTTCTAGCATAAGGGAAGCCAGACCGTCATTGCACATCATGCAGATATGAATGAACTAAAAAGTTTGTGAAATTATTTTTCATACTAAGAAAGTCAACTAAGGTAAAAGGATTTCATGGAGATGTTGTCTATAGTGCTAAGAAGTCACCCTAAAAATTTGGACTCTTGAAGTATTTTATAGCTGAAGTTATAAACCTTCAAAGTTGCTCCTTCAGACTATGATGGGCCAAATATAGTCAAGTTTAACTACATTGAATTCTGAGGTCACTAGTTAGTTGATTTAATGGTTAGCATTCATCATCTAGATCTTGATACAATGGTGTGTATTTGGTCAAAATGTTAGAGTCTAAGATTACAAGTGTTGGTGATAAGTATCATTATCTCATTGAGTTGATAGAAGATCAATGGTTTGTGGGTGTTTGTATAGATAAAGATCGATGGTGCAGGTCAATTCAAAGAGTCACATATGCAAAAGGAATGTAGAGATACCAAGTGGTAAAATTATGGGAGTTCTGATCTAAGATCAATGGTGAGTGTTGCAAGATAAAGTCTAGGCTACTTAGAGGAGATTGACAGTGTGTATTTGTCCATAGTTTCTAGGAAGCATGAGATTAGGTTAAGGTGCTTAATGTTTAGTGTTTGAATAGTGACCGTTGGAATTTAAATATTCAAATTAATGTGGGAAAACTAGTCCTTAGTTTTTGAGCTATATATTTTGATTCAAGATGAATTTATTATTATAGTAAAAATCAATTTTGTAAATGAATCTTAGGCACATATAGAGAATTTGAATAAAGGGTATGAATGTTTTTACAATAAAATATATTGAGATCCAAAGTTAACTATGTGTTTGACCATAGTCTGTAAATGATTTGAGAAGGACATTTAGATATTCTTGATAGTGTCTTGATGTTTCAAGATGAACCAACTATTGGAGAGTGTTTTAGAGTCCATGAAGACTATCTATGTGGGTTTTGGAGGTTTGACCATTCCATATTTAGTGTGAATAATTTTTGATCACCAACAACAACTAGACTTTTAGCAAGCTTTACCTTACAAAGAGGAACTAACCTGTGAGGAAAATAAGAACCCACTTAGATACCTAAATAGATCATTTTAAACACCTATTATTATTCTTTAACTAATGATGATCACCTTTGTTTTCACTCTTCTCTCTCAAATTGCTCTAAGGCTAACTCACTCAAATTGCCTCTTCTAGGATTATTAGGTCCAATGACCTATGTGTCTTCCTACATCAACTTAATTATATGAACATGACTAAAAATTTCACTATCTAATGGTCCTCATTGACTTGTACCTTCTCTTTTAAAGGGTTTTTCCTTTTTTTGAATCCACACCTTCACAACTAGCACAATTATTACAATTTGACCTTATACTTATACCACTCTCTTCCTTTAATTCATCTTGGTTGGCTGAGATGATTGAATTAAATCTTAATACATATATCATGCTAAAACAAGGCTTAATACCATCCTCATAAGTTGGCCATAACATATATGGGTCACACTTAAGTAGCTACACCTTTCAATTAGTTCGTAGTAGCCCTTATAGGTCTCATGGAGATCTATTCACCCATTTAGCACTTCATCAAGAAAAATAAGAACACAATTCCACTTTAAAAAATATGGGTCCACTCTATATGACCTCTAAGACATCTAATAGTGATTACTCTCACCAAAACACTCTTCTTTTATATCACAATTTTCTCAAACAATATTCTATACATACAACTGCCATGAATGAACAAATAGTCAACTTAAAATTAATTATTCACACTAAATATGGATTGGTCAAACCTCTAAAACCCATATAGATAGTCTTCATGGAGTCTAAAACACTTTCTAATAGTTGGCTCATCTTGAAACATCAAGACACTATCAAGAATAGCTCAAATATCCTTATCAACTCACTTACAAACCATGGTCAAACTCATAGTCAAATTTAGAGCTCAATATATTTTATTGTACAAACATTCATATCCTATAATCAACTTAATTGGATGTGCCTAGGAGTATTTTACAAATTGTTATTTTAACTATAATAATAAATTCATCTTGGATCAAAATATATAGCTCAAAAACTAAGGACTGGTTTTCCCACATTAATTTGAATATTTAAATTCCAATGATCACTTTTCAAACACTAAACATCAAGAACCTTAACCTCATCTCGTGCTTCCTAACAACTATGGACAAATATGCACTATCAATCTCCCTTGATTATCTTAGAATTTATCTTGAAATGCTCATCATTTATCTAGATTAGAGCTCCCATGATTGTGCTACTTGAGAGTTTTACATGCCTTTTGCACATTTGACTTTTTTACTCAACCCACACCATCGATCTCTATTTATTTGAATACCCACAAATAATTGATATTCTATCAACTTAATGAGATAGTGAAACTTGTCACTAGTGCATGAAATATTAGACTCTTTGACATTTTGACTAAATATGCACCATTGGATCAAGATATGGATGATGAATGCTCACCATTAGATCAACTGACTAGTGACATTAGACTTCAACGTAGTTAAAACATGATAGTTTTTGGCCCATCACAATTTGTAAGAGAAAATTTTAAGGTTTATAACTTGAGATAGAAAAAAATTCAAGACTCCAAATTTTTAGGGTGCCTTCTTGGAAATATAGACAATATCTCCATGAAATCCTTTGACCTTAATTAAATTTTTGAGTACCATAAATAAATGCACAAACTTGCTAGTTCATTCATATCTACATGATGTGTAGTGATGGTCTGGGTTCTCTTAAGCTAGAAGATACATGTTTTTATTTACAAATGATCAAGTGACAAACCAAAACATCACCAAGACATCTATGGTTGCCTCATAACTTATTTTTCCTTATGAACATACAAATATGTCATATATTCTCCAAGCTATCAAACATAACTTATTTGTCATTAATGCACTAAAATTTCATGCTCTCTTTAATGTCAATGACAACTTAACATCAATTACCATGCTCAATAATTGGTGCCTCCATGTAGGAATGAACTGTAGACCTTTAGTTTACAAATGAAGGATTTATTTTAGTTTATAAATTATGTACTAATATCACCTTGACATAAATCAATGACAATCAATGCATGTTGGAGGTATAATCACTGGGGGTGAATCAATGATGCTAGATAATCCAATTCAATTCCCAACTCTTAAACATTTAGCATACATCAATATTGATCAAGCAACATAAACATGAAAGCACATACATAAGAGCATACATCACATGAACATATCATATATGTGGGAAACCCTCTTAGGTGATAAAACCCACACATTGATCATTACACTAAGTCTAAGATTTGTGAAAATGTCAAAGAGTCATTACATTGATTAAAGTGCCAATTATTATAAAGGTATACAAACATACACACCATTAGATTAAGTTCTAGATGATGAATTCTCACCATTAGATCAATTGACTAGTGACCTCAGACTTTAATGTAGTTAAACTTGACGGTCTTTGGCCCATCATAGTCTACAAGTTCAAATTTGAAGGTTTATAACTTGATCTAGAAAATACTTCAAGAGTCTAAATTTTTAGGGTACCTTCTTAGAACTATAGAAAACATCTCCATGAAATATTTTGACCTCAATTGACTTTTTGAGTACCTATAATAAATTTACAAACTTGCTGGTTCATTCATATCTACATGACATGCATTAATGGTCTGGCTTCTCTTAAGCTAAAATATAAATGTTTCTCATTCTAAATGATCAAGTGACACACTGGAACTTCACCAAGGCATCTATGGATGCCTCATAACTTCTTCTCTATTCTTATATACCTACAAATGTTCCATATCTCTCCAATCTATCAAACACAACTTATTTTTCATTAATTCACTAGTGTCTCATGCTTTATTTGACATCAATGACAACCTAAGACATCAATGACCATGATCAACAACCTCCCCCTTTATCATTGATGGTAAAACACCCTTATAATGAATTCATACTTATTTGAAATTCTTCATTCTAATCTTTCTTCCCCTTTGACATTAATGACAAAGGGTCTCTTTCTCAACATACCAATAATCATTCCTTAATATCATGTATGCATTTGAATACTATTAATATGATCAAGATACTTACATACTTTCAATCATATAGACCAATTTCTCCCCCTTTGATATGCAACAATTTGAACTTGGACTTCTCTGATTCTTGGACCTAACAAACTACTCATAGAGCTTAGAAAACTCCCCCTAACATCATGTTACATATCATGTAATATGTTCTTTGATATACATCAATCTAAACTTGGAATTTTTTTATCCTTGGACCTGTCTACCTATATAACTCACAAGATCTCTTTTCTCATGCATGAAGATTTAATACCTGGTCAAAATACATGACTTGGTTTGATCAAGTCATCATATCAATTTTATTGAATTCACAACTATAACAGACATCTTCACATATGCTTCCCCTTACATCATGCACATTTTCTTCAAGTCATACATGATAATTGAGTTAGTTCCCCCTTAGCCAAACATATCTTTAAATGATATTCTTGTCCTACAAATACTTATCTTTGTCTTGACTGATCAACCTCTTGAACAAGCATCTAAGCTGATTTAACCTTATTAAAGTCATTCATATATAAGTATATCTTTCATAACCTCTTGCTTACCTTTTTTCCTTCAAGATTTATACTGATTGGCACTTTGATCATTACCTAAATCACACACAAACAAGATCAACATACCTTTCTATGCAATAGAATATCTTGATAACTCACCATCCTTGATTAGATAATTGGAAACCTCCATTCTTTGCCTGTAGACATTTAGAACCAACATCTTCATTCTTCACCATTTGACCAACCATACCATCATTCATATTTGATCAAAATTTTTGACTTTATGATCACTATTTCTAAAAAATCTTATCATGTCTTTCCATAGTAAACAAACACATCTTCTTATGACCTTTCTTATCTTGTAACTCAACCAAATCTCAATTATCATCCACCATGATTCCTCTTACTATAAGTGTCTCCTTGAAGCATAGATAGAGACACCCTAACCCACAATGTCCTAGAATAATGTGAGACTAGGATTTTCTCACAACTCCTCATATTCCTTCTCCTCTTTGGTCATCTGATACTGATAGTTTTTCTTCTTCTTAGGCTTAATTTAAATAACTTGTGTATCCACTACAATATTCTCCTTTTATTTTAAGAAAGAATTAACAATACATGGAGACAACAAATATTCATGACATACCTTTTCCTGTAAAGAAAGAACTCATCACTAGGCATTGACAACTGATATTATCTACATGAAAATTGATCAACAATAGCATGATATTTAATTTTATCCATACACACTTCAAAACAAGCCGAAAATAACACTTTAGTCTTTTCTTTGAGCCTAACTTGAACTAAATTTTGATTCTCCTTTTCTATCTAAACATATGATATAATGTCTTGGCATTACCTAACCTTCTTCATATCTAATTCATCTTTTGATTTAGTTTGTATTCCACCTTGATCTCTCAGCTCAACTAAATTAGTTTTCTTGGTCTTCACTTCCTTAGGATTCCATACCAAGGATTGAGCTTTATTGAGCACAATAGGATGTCCATGCACCTTATTATGACCTAAGAGCTTATTTATATAATATATTTAAATATAACCAACTTGATGACAATTGAAAAAAAATAACATCATTCATACTTTCTACTTTTTGAATCTTAGAAAACATACCATCTTGTCTCTTAGGTTCATTATGTTCAAGCTTGACTATCTTAGGTCTCTATACTTGGGTTAGTCTTTTGCTATGTATTTTGGAACTGAATCTATAAATATGTCCCATGTCATGATAATTATAGCAGACTATATTATCCATACCTCTAGTTGACTAGTTAAACTTCTTTTTATAGTTTTTTGCCTTATAACCACTGTGACAAGAATAACAATGACCATTAAAATATGTTTCATAAATCATGACACTTGGTTGCTTGATGTATATTTTCTTGTTGATCTTGGTGATTGCATCCTTATTATCTTGAGATGACCTCTCTTGCTTTTTCTTAGTCTTGTTTACCTTAATAACAAATTCCTCATGCTCATCCTTTAATGAATCTAGCTTGGTCTTCAATTAAACACTCTCATCCTCTTTAGCTCTCATACTTGAACTTGTAGCTTCTAACTAAATTTTGAGATATTTTATAGTCTCCTTATCCTTATTATCTTCTTTAGCCATGTCATCCTTCAATCTATATGATTTCTCTTCAATAATATTTATAGAATCAAGATTGGACTTCAACTCATCATGCTTACCTTGCTTTGAGCTCAACTTGGAATTTGTCTCTTCTAACTAAGTCTTGAGATATCTACATTCTTCCTCTTTTGAACTCATATTTTTATTTGTAACCCTTAACTAATACTCAAGAATGATAATCTTATTTTTATTATCTTTTGATATTGAGCTTCCTTTCAAGGATTTTAGCTCCTTATTGAGCTTGATCTATTCTTGATCTATTATTTTCCTCTCTTTTAGATTTGTCTTAAAAAATTCCCTTAAGTGAACTAACTTGTGTTTCAAGACCTTTGATCATATTTCTCATTTTATAATTCCTCTTCTTTTGCTCCTTTAGTTCACCAAGTGCACCCATGAGCTCAGCTTCTAGATCAACTTCTTCTTCCTCATTGTTATAGAACACTTCTTCTTCTTCACTATCATGGCAAACTACTTTATCAAAAATGATTATCTTTCACCCATTTTATACCTTGGATCACCTTTAAGTGGCTAAACTTACATAGAAGGTCTGACTTTGATACCAATTATTGGAGGTACAATCATTGAGAGGGGGTGAATCATTTATGCAAGATAATCTAATTCAATTCTCAACTCTTAAAATGTTAGCATACATCAATTTTGATCAAGAAACATAAATATAAAAACACATACATCCAAAGCATACATTAAAACATACATCACATGAACACATCATATATGTGGGAAACCCTCTTGGGGGATAAAACCCATTAAACCCTAAAAGATGGACTACATTACTATAAAATAAGATCCAACATTTAGACTAGCACCAACTGATCAAAGAGCACCCATGCCTTAATTTAATAAGACATCAATCCCACAAGGAGATACTACCCCTTTCTAGATGAACACCCACAATAACTAGACCTTTAGCAAGATTTACATTGTAAGGAGGAACCATCCCCTTAAGAAACCAAGCACCCACTCAAATACCTAAATAGAGCATCTTAAGAACCTATTTCTATTCTTCAACTGATGATGATCACCTTTGTTTTCACTCTTGTTTCTCAAATTGCCTCTAGGGATAACTCGCTCAAATAGCCTCTTCTAAGCTCATTAAGTCTAATGACTTGTGTGTTTTCCTGCATCAACTTGATCAGATAAACATGTCTGATCTTCCTCACACTCTGATGGTCCTTAATAATATGCACCTTATCTTTCAAAGGTTCTCTCCTTCACTTGAATCCACACACACACAACTGATCCACTCTTCACTCTCAAGTCTATAAACCATCACCTTTGCTTTCACTCTTTATAGAGTCTTCATGAATATTATCTTCTTGTTTAGCCATAATACTTGACTTAACCCTTAATACATCTATTAATCTAACACATAGCTCGATACCATCTTCATAGGTTGTCCACAACATCTATGGGTCATACTTAAGTAACTATGCCTTTCAATTGGGCCTTAGTAGCCCGTATAGGTCTCATAGAGACATATTCACCCATTTAACACTTCATTGAGAAAATTAAGAGCATAGGATCACTTTCAAATATATGGGTCCACTCCACATAACCCTTATGACATATTTATGTGAATACATCCTCCAAAACACTCTTTTACTAAAGCACAATTTGATCCAACAAAATTTTGTATATAGTAACACCATGAACAAACATACAATCAACTTCTAAGCCTTTTTTCATATTGAATATGGATTGGTCAAACCTAAAAAATGCACACATATGATCTTCATTGAGTATACAACACTTTCCAATTGTTATATCCTCTTGAAACATCAAGAAACTATCAATAACAACTCAAATATCCTTCTTAGATCACTTAAAAACCATGCTCAAGCACACAATCAACTTTGGAACTCAATATTTTTGAATGTACAAACTTTCAGATCCTATAATCAACTTCTCTAGATGTGCCTTGAAGTCCTTTACAACTTTGATTTTTATTGCAACAATATCTAGGATCAAATTTTATAGCTCAAAAAATAAGAACTGGGTTTCCTTTATAAATTTGAATATCTAAATTCCAATGGTCATTGAATATAAACTAAACATTGAGCACTTTAATATCGTCTCGTGCTTCCTAGCAATTGTGGATAAATATGTACCATCAATTTCCTCTAAGTAGCTCAATATTTATCTTGAAATTCCCACCATTGATTTTGGATCATAGCTTCCATGATTTTGACACTTGGCATCTCTATGTACCTTCTACATATTTGACTTTTTGACTCGACCCACACCACCGATCTCTATCTATATGAACATCCATGAACCATTGATCTTTTGTCAAGTCAATGAGATAGTGACACTTGTCACCAACACATGTAATCTCAGACTCTTTGAAATTTTGACTAAATATGCACTATTGGATCAAGACCTGGATGATAATTTCTCACCATTAGATTAACTAACTAGTGACCTCAAACTTCAATGTATTTAAACTTGATGGTCTCTGGTCCATCACAATCTATAAGAGTAACTTTGAAGGTTTATAACTTGAGCTAGAAAATACTTCAAGAGTCAAAAAATTTAGGGTACCTTCTTGGTACTATAGACAACATATCAATGAAATCATTTTACCTTGATTGAATTTATGATTACCTACAATAAATGCACAACCTTGATGATTCATTCATATCTGCATGATGTGCAGTGACGGTTTGGCTTCTTTAAGCTAGAAGATGCATGTTTCTCATTAAAAATGACCAAGTGACAAACCAAAACTTCACTAAGACATATATAGATGCCTCAAAACTTATTATTTATCCTTATATACTTGTAAATGTGCCATATTTCTCCAAGCTATCAAACATAATTTATTTATCATTAATTTACTAGTGTCTCATGCTTTCTTTGATATCAATGACCATGGTCAATAATGTAAATTTTTATAATTGATATTCTTCAAAATGTATCTCTCACATGTTTGGTAAATTAATTTCATAAAATTATTCCAATTATTCTCTTATAAAATCACAACAAGGCCACTCATTGTACCCCCATTGGATCTCTCTAATAATTGCATTGCACATTGAGCAAAAAATCATTACTTATTCCTATTTCATGTTTGTATCATTCTAAAAATCATAAAAAAAGTTTGAATATTGTTTATTTTAAGTTAATGGAATCTATTTTTAATAATTTCAATCAATATTCTAGATATAGTCATTGTAATTGCATAATCACGGATCACATAATCACTCTAGGATGGATAACTACATTGGTCTAAGGCCCATTTGGGATATGTAGGTAGTGTTCAATGATGTGGGGTTCTTAAGGTCATATTGATTACTACCCTAACCCATTTCCCCCTTTGGGATTTTATTTATATCTTATTTATTGTATAAGATACAGGTTTTTTTTCTTTTATAGGTTTTTCATGCCACAACACATAACACAAAGTTCAATAGTCAACCATTGCAGGCGATCACACATAACCATATCCTAAAATTAGGAATATAGATAACTATTATGTGGATGTAATAGCCAAATAGAGTCATATTGTGACCCTATCCACCTCTTTAGACTTATCCCAATAGACTATGAATTACTATTTTATAATTTTATTGTGTTTGATAGTTTTTATACATAATTTACATTTACATTAAGCCTTCACAATCGAATCTATTTCAATTATGACGGATACTCTTGAACCCTAGTCTAATTTATTATTTTTAATAAGTTTATGATTTTTATAAATTTTGTAACATATTTAATTTTATTTTAATATTAGATCAATAAATATCAACATTCCTATTTCAATAGTTTAATAACACTTAAATTAAAAGGTTAAACATTCTGGTGGACCATCATTTGCTTAGAACATTGCTTGTTATTTTCCTTGATTTTTGGGATAGGATTTATTTTTATTTTTTTGTAAATTAATGACACTAAAATAAAATAGCCTTCGAACTTGGAAAAAATTTGACATAAAATGATTCAAATTTTTTGACTTTGGATTAAATCTAACATTGAATAAATTATCATGTCATCTTGGATCATTCTGACACATAATCTCTTTCCTTTGACCTTGGGTTTAAATTTTATTGATTTCTAAAACTATAAATCTTTCGCTTTTATTTTTCACTTTATTTTTCATTTACTTTTGCTTATTTAATAAACTATGTTTTGTTAGTGACTACTGTTAAAGGCTACATGGTGTTATGATTGTAGACATTATGATGTGAGGGGTTTAACCCAATACTCAAATCCATAATACAATAATAAACACAATGCTTTGTTTTCACATGCTTCATAGTATATCAAAAATCACCTAAGATCCCTTGTTTATACCATATTAAGCCTCTTTTAGCCATTTTATTTGTGGTTTACCTCAGAGGAGTGTATCACCCAAGGAATTTACTCTCAATTTACCCTCCAAACATGGGTTAGTGGGCTACATGAATGTTTTTACCTCTGTATTTAGTGATATTGGGCCAACACTAATAATTGAACAAATAATTATAATTGAGAGCCTATAAATCATCCAAACCCTTGCTTAGATCACCTCATATACCTTGATTTTGCTTCTATTTTTTCATATTCATTATATTTTTTGTACATTCTATACTACATAATAACAAATAATCATTTCATTTGTTGAATTTATTGTATATATCATGGATAGTCAATTTTCCTTGTTCTCTAATCATAATCTTAGCATAGATTTAGCACATGATGATAACAGATCTCTTCCTCATGTAATTTATTTCAATGTTATTAATCAATAAAAAAGACATAGATCATTCATAATAAATGAATCTCTTAATCTAAAGGAATATTATTTCCTCCCTCTCCCACACCTCCTCTTAATGGTGTTATTATTCAATGAATTACACCTAGGGTTTGTGCTTGTGAATCCATTCAAGATCATATCATAATTATTAAAAATTTAATAGAATAATTGAAAAATTTATGTTGATGTATAAGGAATAAGTCTCTAAATCATCATCATAAACTCTTTATTTAACTAATCTCATTCACATGCTATGTTTTGTCTTGAAGCTTTAATCTCCAACATAGTCTTTCTCTTGATCACTAGGCATAATATCCTCTCTCTTTTTGTTCATATTCCTTGAAAACTTTGGAGATGTTTATTGGTGTCCTTATTCCTTTCACAAGTTGATCATATTCATCTTTTAACTCACTTTATTCACTGTTCCACCTTCTTGACGACACCTCCCTCATTATCTCTTTGCTAGGCAATCCTCTTAGGTTACGAATAATAGATCTTGTTAATGGTTCCAAGGGGATCAATATTATTTCATGGGTAATATTTTGTGATCATATATAACCCATCTTAACACCTTTAAATTTCTCAAACACACTTCAACATTTAATTCCACATACAAGGCTCATAATGGCACCACTAGGCTTATAGCCTTTTTTGTACAATTCCTCTTAGTTTAGGCAAAATATAAACTCTTATAAATATATAAAACCAATTTAGACAACCCTTTATTCCCTTATATGTCTCCACTAAGTTTAATTATTCAAATATCCTTGTAGATATTCTTTCCTTCACAAGCCATTGCCCAATTAGGCCTTTCTAAGCCTCCATCTATGACACAGTCACCAAAATCTTACAAATTCATACTATTTAAGAACAAAAACTTTTTATTCCATTTATATATGAAAAAATTAGAAATATCACAAAGTTATAGTAATTTCCCATAGTTGCATTAGTAATTATGAGCTTTTTAGCTTTGAAACTCTAGTTAGTTATCTGTGCATATCGAGAGGAGGTAATTTGGCATATATTTAATTTGAGAGAGTTTAAAACCTTCCTAAGGCATTAATAAGGTCTTTTTAGACATTAAAAAACTTCTCTAATAGGTTTTAATTATTTACTGTCCTTTATTTGAGTATACTGAGGACAAACACAGAGTTATGTGCATAAATAGATGTCTGTGCAAGGGTTTAGACCAATCTATTTACTTCCAAACATTCCAAAACTCATCTTGAGTTATAATTAAGTTTTTTACACCATTATTAATTATAAAACTTTATTATCATAACATCCATCCCTTCATTTAAGCACACACCCTTCCTCGTGAACTTTGAATGTACATAAACATGGGCCTACCCTACATAGGATTGTGGCATGTTTTAAGGGTTCTACTCATTTTCAAAAAAGTTAAAAATCCAAAGAAGTACTATCCAAAAAATTTATCATTCTCATACAAATAATTCATAGCTTATCCCTCATTAATTATTTAAGAATGCACCTTCCTTCTCTAGTATATAAATGTGAATAAAGTTTCTTGATTGTATCACATGGTTTAGCCCTTAGACAACTAAGCATTATGATCCTACAGTCAGATGTGTATAAAAAAAACACATTATAAAAACCCCAAAATTCTTCACCAAACACTAACCTTCTCAAATCATATCTTCCCCAATGTTTATTTATTGAGTTAACAAGACTTTATACTGTGTATCCAGAATTCTATGTCACACATGGATTATGTATTAACTATTTATCATGAACTTTTACTCATAAAAATTGACCTATTATTTCATCTCACATTCCATTATCTATATAACATTAAATAAAATAGGGAAATTTTCCTCTATCAACAAAAATATTTCAAGAGACATTATAACACCATACTCTTGACTGTCACCATCCAATAACAAGGTTACATCACCAACACCATGCTATAATATACTAAAAATTGAATCACATCATTGTTAACATGAGTGATATAATGAATTTAGACTCACATCTAAATTATAACACAACATTTTATCTTATATTAATCTTCCTCAATTCATTCAAACCATGCTATTTCACAACTATAACTTGTATTCATTGGGTCAACCTGTAACAACACATCTAAGAGGACTGTATGTAATCTTAAGGGCTTTAAATTTTCATTCTATAATTGAAAACAATCATATGAGTATCCAAAGAGAGTTAAATACTACAAAACCATGTTTATTTATTCATTTGGAATCAATCAACATTACATTTTCAGTCTAATCCTAAACTTATCATCTTTCATGAGAGTTTTTGGAAATTCTCTCATTCTCTGATCCTCCTCCCTCTTCTAGGAGACCCCTCTCTCCCTCTCCCTCTATTATATCCTCCATATTTTCTTCTTGTATTCTCTCTCAATTGATCCTATTGTCACTTCTTTCTTCTTCATGTTCTCCTCAATTAGAAATCTCTTCTCAATTTCTTTGTCTTATTGCTCACTTGGTAACTTGTCATTCCTTATGCCTCTATGGGATGTCATCTTTTTCATTCTTAAGGACACTCATCTTGTGCCTTCTCTCTTTCAAAAGTGACTCTAGTGGCCACTTCACCCTTTTACTCATACTACAGTCAAGCCATTTAATTCCTTGTCCTTTCAAGAGCTTCACCATGAGCTCCACCTTCTCAATAGTCTACCCCACCTCTCTTATATATTTCACTTCTCTCTACATACATTTTTTCTCTTCTTCTTTGCTTTATAGGCTTGTATAGACCAATCACTAGCAAGCTATCTACTTTCCTCTTAGATCACTCTATTGGATAGTTTCTCCTTCCTTTAGTCCTATATCTAATACCTCTCCTTATCCTTCTTGATTCTCTCTTAGAGTCTTTCCTTTCTCTTTCTGACATAAACTTCAATTTTCTTCTACTTCACTTTCAATAGAATTCTCTTGACTAGTTTCTAGTCCTCTTCATTGGAATTTGGGGATTTAATTTCCTCTCTTCTCAATTCTACAATTCACCTATACTGGTATCAATAGATCATACCTATACCATACTTATACCATAATACCTTGAAAGGTTACCTCACACACATTCCTCATAATCTGTTATGTTCATTTCAAATCAACAAGTTTGAACAACTCAAAAAAATTTAGACCAAGAGCTTACCTTGCTTTGATACCAAATGATGTAGAGGTATATGTAATAATTCTCTAAATCAATAATATTTGGCCCCTTGATAATTATCTCACTAAGTGCTTCATTTTGTTCTGAATCTCTTAAGAAACCAATAGTATTTGATCTTCCTTAGGCTTGATAACTTTCTCTTAGTGTCCTTGTTCAAAAATAACCTCTGAAGTCATCCTCTGCTATTAGTATATAGGACATTCACTTCTCTTGTCATCTTAAAACTCCATCTTACTCAATACTATTCATTACCTTCCTTTATCTCATCCACTATCTTGTCACTAGAAAACATTCTTAGGTTTCAAGTAACCAATCTTGATATAGGTTTCAAGGACTCGATATTCTTTCATAAATGGTCATATATGATCATATCACACCTAGTCTAGCCTCATTCAAGTGTTTAATCACCCTTCAACTCTCATTTCCACATAATAAGGCTCATGACAACTCCACTAGGCTTGTAGCCTTTTTTTGACATTCCTCTTGGTTTGATCAATCTATCTTCTTAAAACTCCTCATGAAGATTTAGGGTTTAACTCCACCTTTTTAAGGTACTTCCTTTGTAAACCTCCTCCTAATTAGGACTTTTATCCCTAATACATACCCTTAGTCATTAAATCCATAAAAATCCATATTTTACTTGTCCTAAACCTCTTAAATCCTTTATTAAACAATAAAACAAGAATGATTACCAAGTTTCCTAAACCTCTTAACTCCAAATATGAGGGTTTTTGTTTATAAACACTAGTTAGTCTTTCACATAGGCCGAGAGGCTAAATGATTCACTTTTTTATTTTTAAAACGTTTCAAAGGACAAAAAAACCATGTATATTTATTTTTGACTTCTTCCACCTATCCAATCATTTTTTATACCTTGTTCAATTCATTAAATTCTTAAGAACAACAAAAACATAAAGGACTACACAATTTTAGTTGACTGTGTGGGAGTTTCTTTGGATTATGTACCTTCACAAGCTAGGGAAACTTCAAAATGGTCATTATTTGGATTATTTCCCCTTTACATTCATATCAAAACTCACCTAACATCATAATACATCAACATATCTCATCATACTTGCTACTAATTGAACACTTGGTTGTGTCAATAGGGTGTGGACTATGATAGGATCTACTTTTCTATTTATCTTCTCAAAACTGATCCTCAATATTCCAAGGTCTATTTTCAAGATAAATTATCCTTTCACCTATATCAAGACCCAATCTCTCTAACATTTCATTTACTCTTTCAAAACATACCTTCATTCCTTAGCATCCTACAAATAAGGTTTAGACTATATGCACAAATTTTCTTTATTCAAAGGGAATATGCATTAGAATTTCAACTTGTGACTTATGTTCCATCATATGATTTTTTATCCCAAAAATTATCATAATTCATAAGTAAATTTTCAAATAAAACAATGATTTATAGATACAAAGACTTCAAGAAAACCTTACTCACCTTCCTACTAGACTAGTATGGGTATATATGCAGAGTTCACCATTAGAGAACACACTTTCTTTCATGGATCCCTTATAGTATAAACACTATATTCCATTAGTATGTTATTATATTAATAACAACTTCATAATCATTATTCCATGAAAATATTACTTGTATTATCTTGAGCAACCAACCATGTTACCTTCTCTTTACTTGAAACTTGTATTCATTGTATTCAAACCTGTAACAAAACACATTAAAGACATGTATATGGATTCATAGGTTATAAATGAAATTAATTATCTATCATAATAAATTATAAATAATATATAGAAACATAACACACAACAACTTCCTTTATTCATATAATTCATCTTTTAATTACAAGAACCACCCATCAATGGGCTCTGTCAACTTTTCTTGAGAGGTTAGACCCTTTTCTTCATTATTCCCCTATTTTACCTTCTTGGAGATTTATCTCAAGCCTATCCTAATATCTCACATTTAATCTAATTTATACAACTAATACCATGACTTTCCCATCCAAATTCAACATTGGTTTTGGTTAGTTACATCAACTTGCCTACCGTAACCAACTTCTACATATGAGGGATGATTTACATTAATGAACATGACTTGATTTAATGAATAAAAATTAAATTTTTTAAAATTTACTTTTAATGACTTGATTAGACCCCTTAAACTAACTTTTGTTACCTAACCACTCCATACATGCTTATGGGTCCTCTAGACTTAGTTTAAACATTTGAATTATTGAATTCCTAATTTTGGAGGGAAAATTCCTAGTATCTATAAAACACACCCCTATGACTCAAAATGAATCCAAAGACACAAATGGACGTTAGAATGTCCCTCAAATAAAATTATACCCTTAATTAGACCAAATATGACTCCTAACTAGGATACTTCACCTCAACCATATAAAATAGTGTTTCTATGCTTGATGCTCTTGCATCAAAAATCAAAATCAATATTTCAATTGAAAGATCATATCTCGTGAAAATAAAATAAAAATTACTAAAATATGGAATATGCTAGTGTCAATCATGTATCTTCATCTAGATCTCATGTGCCTCATAAGTAACATACATATACAATTGATGCTTCAAAAAGTATTCAAAAGACTAATAAAAGTCCAAGTGAGCTTACAAGATAAATGATTCAAAAAAATTTGATCACATTAACTTATATATCTCTTCTTAAAGATAAAAATAATATTATGAATATAATACAATACATGGGTATTATATAGATAGTAATTGGGATCTAAAGAACAAAATACAAAGTATCATTGATAGTGGGGATCCTACAATAGATAAATCAATTAAGCAACCCACTTCTATTACATCTCCTAGAAAAAAGTACAAAAGGAACACGAAGAAAATATGGATACAAAAAGACAATTCAAAATAAGAAATGATTCAAAACACAAAATTCGAGAAAGAAAGACTAAAAAACAAACAAGATGAAAAATAATATTACCAAAAGAATAATTACCAAAATAAAATTTGTAATAACAAATTCAAGCTAATAAAGAAAACACCTTTTTTTTTAAAAAATTCATGAAGAAATTTCCAAAGTAAAATAAACCTATAAATTCTAATGATATAAACATGGTTGCTAAGGAATCAAACACTATGTCTACTTCATGAATCAAGCCAAAAGATAAATTAAAATCACCAATTATTTCTCTTCCTAATGTTTAACCAAACATACATGATCATTCCTTAATTCAAGACAAGATGCAAGATCCTAATAATGATGAATATATTCAAAAAAAAATTCCCATATATGGTGTAGTAAGTTTTTCACATAAAGATACAAAATATAATCAAAGTGGCATCTAAAAAATCTCAAGTGTAACCTCAGAATATAAATTTATCCTATGATAATTATTACATTGATGATTATGATCCTTATAACACATAAGATTGGTATGATCCCAATGATACCGTTAATGTAGAATATGAATATGGAAATAAATTAGAGTGTTAAAACACATATGATATAGGGCCTACACAAAGGCATCCCCTTGGTTATATCCTTGAAATATAGTTTCATTTTTATTTTTATATAGATTCTTTGATTTTTCCTTGATTATTCTTCTATCCCTTATCCCAGAATCCTTCTAGCCCTTGGTTTACATTTTTAATTTGGGTACTTACTTTATTGATTTGAAAACTATTTCAAACAATTCAAAGCAATTATCTCCATGGAACTCCAATTACCTACTATTGCATATATTACACCCTATGGAACTTACATGATCTCATATTACTACATGATCACATATAGCCTCTTCCTAATTTGAGGATCATGTACATCCTTACATATCTTATTTGTACTATATTATTATGACTAAATGTTATATACACATTGGGGGCACATTGCTTAGCATTCCTCACTATTCTATTATGTTTTTTTTTTTTTTTTTTTTAACATTATTGAGGGTTATTCAAATATATCCTACTTCTTATACTTTTAAAAACATTTCTTCTTAGCATCCCTTTTCAAATTTCTTTTAGCATTCAAATATTGTCAAAATTATGAAAAATTACATATATTTAAAAAAAAAACAAATTTTTTCAAAAAATTCAAAATCAAGACCTAAATAAGTTTCATATGTTATTAGATTACTTCATTTTTCATATGTTATTTATTCTATGTTCAATATATATAATATTCCATATTTCAATACATAATGCTTCTCACAGGGTACTTATGTGTGACACATGACATACTTTCACATGATTCTCTAATGTTGGGCTTCCCTTAGTACCCAATAACTTTGTTAAGTTGGATACATTTATTTTTTCTTTGTGAACACTTTAATTATTTTTATTTATCTATAACCTATTTCCCATGTTGAGATACATATCATACACATATTTTTTAAATCACTTATACTTTACAAATGTATTACATGAAATATGATATGTAATAACAATGATACTCATACATATGATAAATCTATACTAGTTTCATTAGTTACATTATTTTATTTGAATTATTACTTTCTTACATGATAAAATAGACTTTTCCTTGATTATTGTGTGTGTGGCCCTTGACCTTTTGTATTATGTAAAATTTACATGTCCCTTGTATGTGGCCTCTTGGGACTTATGAGTGACATGTTATACAAATTACATGACATTTTATGGCATTAATTGTTTACTTATTATTATGGTTCCATGATTCATATCATGTACTCTATATATTTTATTATTCCATGATTCATGTCATGCATCACTTATATATGTTATCCTTATTTTAGTGCCATGATACATATCATGCATAAATGCTTATATGATTCAATGATATATATTTATAACATATGATTCATATGAAAATACAATGTTATATTCAATAATATGCTACAATCTCTAATATTCAAAGTGTTATATCTTTCACATATGCTTTGTCTTAAGATAATTGTATTGTAGGTTACGTATTTCATCTCAAAGGAAGAGCATAATAATGGGATTGCTTAGAACATTCAAGCCTCGTGAGAAAAAAATTCATATTTATGGAAATATATAATTTTAAAATGGAAATATGATTTAACATTTTCAAATTATGAGAACATGTGGTATGCATGTGCACTCATTCCTATAGTTGAAAGTTATGAGTTTAAATTAGTTTAAAAAGTTAAAGTTGCAAAGTTGTAAAAGATTCAGAGGGTTTCAAAAGTGGAAAAATTCAAAAGTTTCAAAGTTTCAAAAATTATAGAATTTAAGATATCATTTCAATATAATATAGATATAGGGGGCATGATATTCATTCATGATCATGTATCTACCATGAAAATTTCAAAATTCTCAAGTTTAAAGTTAAAAGTTGAAAAGTTTCAAATATAATCTAGATCCATCTGTAGTAGTGTAATTTGTCTCAATTACAAGTGGGCCATGTTAGAGTCTAGTGGCACTCAATGTCTATGGTTTCACTTTTTCAATATGTAGTGGGCCATAGTTCATGGCTATACGTCTTCAAATAGTTATAAATTAATATATATAATCAAATGAGAGTTGGAGCATATAATCTTTCCAACTCAAAATCATTCAATGGTTTTTAAATTAAGACTTGATCACTCTCAATTCACCACTATTTCATCACTTCTCCAAATGCCTCAATAAGGGGCATGTACTCTTTTCCATCTCCAGGTCACATGATAATTAGATGGATTATTATTTTTATCTCTTTTTAAATTAAAAATATAAAATACAAAATATAAATTTTTTAATTTTCAATATGAGAAAATATTACTTCCAATGACATTTTTGCATGTTTCTTACATTAAGGCATCTTTCTTAATAAAATTTCACATCCAAAGATAGAGCATGTATACACACTCAAGTTAATATCTACTTTGTGCATCACTAGAATAACATGGGGAAAAGTAGACACATAAAATTGATCATTATGTTCTTTATAATATTTATTCTTGACATCCTTATCCTTACTTTTTATATTCACCATTTAGCTAAATCACACTATATAAGAGAGCCTTCATTGTATTTTAAGCACTAAAAATATCATATAAACATACCTATTTTATTTAAATTCATCCCTATTCATCCCATAAGATCCTATCAGACCTATCCCAACTATATCTAATCATATGGGACAAGTCTAAACTAGTTAGATAGGGATACATCATAATTGTGTCCCCTAGTGTGGTATTATCTATTGCACTCCAATGATCACTTTTTCCAATCAAGAAGTTTCATGGTGATTATGCCACACATTTGGTAAATTTAGTTAGAAAATTAATTATAAATATTTTCCTATAAAATAAACATCAAGCCACTCATTATACTCCCATTGGATATCTCTAGTAATTACAATCCACATTGAGTAAAATAAAACTACTTCTTATTTCAAATTTATAGCTTTATAATAGTCATAACCCAAGTTTGAATATTGTTTATTTTAGGTTAAATGCATCTATTGTTAAGTATTTTAATCAATATTCTAGTTATAATCATTCTATTTGCATAGTCATGGATCACACAATCATTGTAGGAGGGAGAAATACATCAGCCTATGGCTCATGTGAGCTATGAAGGTGGTGCTTAATTATGCATAATTTATGAGACTAACTCAATTATTATTATCATTACCCATTGATCCCATTTTTTTTTATTAATTTATTGTTTATTTATTAAGATATAGGGTTTTAAATATTATATGTCATCCACATGATAACACATAACATAGAGTTCAACAATAAATCCTTGCAAGTGATTGCATAGACCAAAATCTATAAATTAGGAATACAATCAATCAGGTTGTAGTCATAGTATACATATTTTTGGCTGAATATTTTTTCTTCAACTAACTGAAGGCAAAATGGTTATATCAACTACAATGTAATGAAATAAATCTCGCCTCTCAGCAAGGGGAGGTTCCCTATAAACTATCACAAACTAGTTTAAACTAAATACTAATTTAGGGGTGAGAAAATATCATCCATTTCTCTTTTTTCAAAAATGATGTTTAAAAAATAAAATAATACTTTCTTGATACTAACTTAAAAACCAAGAAACCCACGAGAGGACAAAGTCCATCATTGCTTCTTTTGATGATTTATAACTTAGAACACAATAGAATGAGGTGTAGCCCAAAGTCTTCACTACAAACTATGAAAAAATATATGATCACAAAAGATAATAGTAGTTTAAATCCTTTCCAATATCCTTTACTTTAAAACACTAAATCACAAACTATAGATAATTTTTGTAGCACAAAGTATCCATAATCAATTTTAGAACATCTTCCAAATTATTTTCACTCACATTACTATTTAATCAAATAGATAAGATCATATTAGGAAAAGGACATAAGAACAATTTCCAATACAACACAAGTTATTTCAACACAAAATTTGAATGATCACTTGCTTTCTTATTCAGTTGATAAAAATTGATTTATAATTTGAACTCAAAGTCTCAAAATGCTCTTCAATTTGGTAGAGTTTCACTTCAATAACCAAAAGACCCTTCATTACAATAGAGGCCCTCTTTATTTATAGGGAGAGGCCTTGAGAAAATTTAGGAAAAACCTAACTACTTTGACTTATTTAAAAATAGGAGTCCTTAGTGACTTGGGACTTCCTATGTTTTTACATGTAATTACATATGAAAAAAGTACATGTAAATATGTCCAAAGTTGTTTCAAAAGTACATTTGAAAAGTGTAAAATAAACTAAGGGAAAAAATTTCTTTAATTTGTTTGCCATCTTTCTTCATGTGATCATCATACATAGTGAAAACTACTTGCATTTTGATATTGTCTGGACTAACAGTGTTCTTAAAAATCATCTTGGCTCTAACTATGGCATCTCTTACTATGGTGACTGATTTTGCATGACTAGTTAACTTGGTTTTTAGATTATCCAAAGTTAACTGATTGTCCATAATATTGTCCACATAAGCCATTGAAATTTTTTTATCTTCAAACTCTTTCTAGAACATATTTTCAAATCCCCAAACCATTTCTTTTATAGAGAGAAATTGGTTATCTTGTGATATGAGCTTGCAAGGTAGCTCCTCCAATTTATACAAAAGACTGACATCACTTTTTTCACTAAGTTTCCTTGCAATTTTAATGTCATTAATCAAATATTTAAACACACATCTCCTATATGTCAATGCCTCTTTAGTTTCTGTTTAAGAATCCCTATTAGGAATGATGCCAATTGATATTAGAGTGCTTATTTTCAATTTTCTCATCTCCACCCATTTATCATGATTCTTTTCTATGCTCTCAATATCTTGAGAAACAACATCAATGAGATTATCATGTTCTGCTCTTATTTTCCTCATTTTCTCTATCTTCTTAGATAGCTCTGTAAGTAGAGGAATTCCTTCTACATGCATCTTATCTAAGTACTCTTCAAGTACTTTTCCTTTGAGATGAGTCTTTTCTACTTTCTAAATGATGGGGTCTTCTTAAAAAAAATCCTCAGGAGTTACTACTTCTGAACTCAAAGTGATTTTCTTTACCACTACAATGAACTATTCCACCATTACCTTGTAGTGATCGTTCATTTCTTTCTCCTTGTCAAATTTTTAAATTAGGTTGTCCATGGCTGACTGCATATCATTCTTGGCACTTTCATGAGTTATATTTCCTAATTCAACTCTAGAGATAGATTAATCATTCATATCAAATTTTTCCATGGTTGCATCTTGTGGAGGTCTTGTAATCTCTAAAAATTTGTGTCCCTTATCTCCAAGCATTTTTAAAAGAATATTTGGATTCTTTGGGGTCTTGGTTTTTACATGCACCAGCTTATTAAAATCAAAGTCATCTGGGGAGATGGCTTATTTCTTCCTTTTTGATATATAAGATAATAACCATGGTGGAAGCATAGAAGTACTCACATTAGGGTCTATCCCCATTATTAGTGTCACCAGAACTACACTTGCACTGGTAGTGAAAACAATAGGTGGAGTGTTAATAAAAACTGCACCTCTTACAAAGTGATAAAAAATAGAATCATCTCCAATATCAAAAGATGAGGAGGACAAACTAGGAATATAACTTGAGGAATGGAGAACATATTCAAAAGTGTTTTGAGGTTGTAAAAAATTATTTTGGAAGGAGAGGGAGATTCAGAAGAGGGAATATTAATAGGAGAAACAGATAAAGGAGTTGCAACAGGTGTGTCAGGCAAGGGAGAAGAGACTCCTATTTCTTATTGTACATTATCTTGTGGGGAAAAATATTCCTCCTCTTGTTGATCTATAGGCCTATCTTCAATCTGTTGGAAATATTGTCATTAATGTCAAAGGTCTAGCATTATTGGTGATAAAGGCCCCATTGCATTTAATGTTGTTTGTAATAAATATATCTTGGCTAATATGAGCTAATATTTATTTAATATTAACGAATATATTTTTGGTTGCATATGAGATAAAAGAAGGGCCCATGGAGAAGTCAAAGAGCCACGGGGTAAAGACAAAAGAAGGATGGGACAAATTTTCCCATGAAGAGTCATCTTGGGGAATACCAAGAGTCACCAAGTGAAGACAAAAGAGTAAGAGTGCAATTTCTCATGAAGGGACACTTTGAGGAATATGAAAAGTCACCAAAGATGAGGACAAAAGAGGGAAGGACGTTTTTGGTCATGAAGGGTCACCACATGACTTTTCAAAGGCTTGAATATGAAGGGTCATATAAGTTTGGCACCATTTTCCATGAGGATTGAAGGGTCACAAAGGGGGAAGGCCAAAGGTCATTTGGAAATCTATAAATAAAGTCTTGAGAAGACATTTGTAATATGAAAGAAAGAGGTTGATTTGATACTATTTTATCTAGCTTTGAAGAACAATTGTGAGAGTTGAATATGATTTGTATTTGTTATATCTAGCTTAGAAGAACAAAGGTGAGAGAGAGGAAAGAGATGTTGTATTAAACTATCATTTTTTGATATAGTAACATTGTGAGATAGGTGTGTGGTATACACAAAGGGGTTGGTGCTCATGTGTGTTGGTGATTTTGAATAATAGCTGGGTTGGTGCTCGGCAAAGGGGTATGGTGCTCTTGTGGGTTGGTGCTCATGAATAGTAGTTGGGTTGGTGCTCAGCAAATGGATATGGTGCTCCTGCAAGTTTGGCTTGTGAATATTGTTTGGGTTGGTGCTCATTCATATACTTGAGATTGTTCTCTATGGTTTTTCCCACATTGGGTTTCCACGTTATATCTGGTGTCTCTCTCTTTCTTGTGTGATGTTTATTGTTTGAGTTTTATTGCATATCTTGAATGTTTGATTAAGTGAATTTGATTAAGGGAAAGTTTTATAAGATATATGATATACTGATTCACCCCCCCTCTCAGTATATTCTGTGCTTAACACAATCTCCATCTCTTCTGTGGCTAGTTCTTCAGTGCACTATTTCTCAACTTCCATATCTTCTGTTTCAGACTCTTTCTCCATAGATTTTAACTTCTTCGTCACAAATCTGATCTTAGGCTTATGTGACTTAGAAGAAGAGGAACATCACGTTTATTCTTCATCCTGTTCTCCACCTTTTTTCTTGTTTCCTCTTGAATCTCAGTCTCTGACCCTATGAGGAATTAATTCAAAGTAATTCCCTTATTTGTTAGCCAATTATTGGTGTTTGCCAATATAGGCTCAAATCTTTTACTCAAAGAGGTCATCTCTTTTTGGGACCATTGGATTGGAGGGAGAGGGGTATTAACAAACTGTTTAGTATTATATATATCATCAACCAACTCTCCATCATCCACTAGATCCTCAAGAATATCACCAAGTCCTAGATATTTAATCTACTCAGAGATAATCAGTTGTAGTCTAATTTCTTGACATCTTCTTTTGTTCCCAAATCTACCCAAACATATTCAACCATAGGTTCATGGAATTGGGTTTTCCTCTTGATTTTGTCTTTCACGCCCCTATAGTCAAACTTTGGTCTTCTCTTGAATTGCTTCATAATTACAAGCTGCATCTTAGTTTCCAAGGTCCTAGCCTTTGTAGCAGTTAATACTGAATACCTACCAATTTCAAATGGGAACCTGAAACTGAGCTTCTTGAGCTCTATTTATTTATTATGCATGATGATCATTTATTTGCATAACTCCATTAAGACTAGTTTGTCTGAGGGGAATCTTGGAAGCATATAAGGATGACCTTGGAAAAAGCCAACCCTTGGGTATGAGAAAGAAGGAAACTGTAAGAACATGCATCCAAAATCATTTACCACTATCCAAGCCTCATCTGACACTCTTCTTTGTTCTAGTTGAGGATAAAAAAGACATAAGAATATTATAAAGAAAGCATTTTTACTCTCATAAAATGATGAATAAAACCCTTTAATGTTAATTTAGAATAGTATTGATACATAGGGATTACCCTCCTATCTCCTTTTGATGTTAGACTAGAAAATATTCTCATAAAAGCTACAATATACACTAGATAAGAGGTCATGTAGAACTTGAAGGTAGTGGATACCTTCATCAATTGTTCATGCAGAATATTGCTAATTTGTTCTCCCCAAAAGATGGTTTGTTTACCTTAGAGTATTACCTTGATGAAAGGATACATCCATTCTTGAAATTATGAAGAAGAGGAAAAACTTCTTATCCTATTGAGAAGAGTTATCGGATCACCAACTTATTCTATAAAGTCACTTCTAAGAAAACTCCATGGCCACCTTGACAAATTTGACCTTGACATCTTGAGCCATTTATTATTGATTACCTTCTTTGCCTTTTTAGGATTCTTATCATACTCTTTTTTTGTTTCAAAAAAATTGAGTTTTAACACTTTTGTAGTAAGAGAGCACATAAACACCTTATCAATGCATTTAGGATCTAGTCTAATTATCACATCGGCACTAGCATCCATCACAACCCTAGTATCTTTGTTATAAAACTAAGCACAATGAAGGACAAATTTTGTGTTGTGGGCTACCACTGAGAAAGAAGATATGAATGTTACTATCAATTATCTTCTTCATTTTAGAGTTGGGATTGCTTGACTTGGTTCTCTCCACAAACTCATCCATGTTCACATGGCCAATCTCTGTATCTCTAATGTCATTGACATTAGAAGTAACTGAGGTGATTGGAAAAACACCTTGATATTTTTACCTCATCACTTTCAACTTCTTTGAAGACAACTCAGTCATCTAAATGAGTTATCACCAGAAGGATGTCGATGAAGAAAGAAGATCCACAAAAGAAATTGCAACAAAAAGTCATGATCATGAAATTAAGGAAAATACTAGTAATCTGGGAAAATTTCATGTCGATGATCATGACTATGGAGACACGCTTGAAAGGGCTAGAGTGCAAGCAGGCCAAAAAATTAGAGGAAAGTGGTCTCGGAAGAACAAAATTCAAAATATCCTAGAGTTAGGAAAATTTGAGAGAACGTTTGCATGGGAGGCAAAATTTGTTACCCTTGCATTTGAGGGATATTTCACAAGTGTCAAAGCGATTAAATTTTTTGCTATTACATGTTTTAGGAAATCTAAGTTATATGTTAGAGTGGCAAAACTATAGGTAATAAGGAAATTTCAAGTGTTATGCATCAGTGATAGAAAATAATGACAATAAATATTAGTATGAATTTTATTTGATGTTCAAGTGGAAAATAATGCCACTACCACATGTGATAGGAATTGTAATTTTTTCATGTAAGGGTGGTGAAATTTTTTGACTTTGCTTTTAACTTGTTCACAATAGGAACATGTGAGAGTAGTTAATATAGCTATCATCACAATGTTTTTGGAAGATTTGGTTTTTGAATAACATTTTTGGAGGGTAAATCCTTGTCAGGTCAAACCACTAATGACACATGTCAATTAAAACCTAGGGCATGAACAATGGTCGGTGGTTTTCACCGGCAAGGCTCACTAGACCAAGTAAAATGATAAAATCAATTTGAAACTTAATGTATTAAAAATGGATTAAAAAATGATGAAATGAAAAAATAAAGATACCAATCAAAAAATGAATCCATAGAAGTCAAAAAATACTTAAAATGACTTACCTGTCAAGTTTGAAACCCTAAGCTTGATGGCGGCGATTCAAAAACTATTTTGAATCTTCTATCACCATGGTCGAGCATTTTTAAGAAGGGTTAAGGAATCAACTAAGAAACTTTGAAAAAATAAATGACAAGAATAAATAATGAAATAAAAAATTTAAAAGCTTGAAAACAAGCCTTTAATGCTTGGCATGAGTGGCCATTAATGCCACTTGAAGTTCAAGATCTTGGAGATCTTGCTTAGGTAGTGATTTCAGCTGACCTAAAAATTGACTTGCAACATTGTAATGGTGGAAAAAATTTCCACCTGAGCATGAGAAAAATAAAAACCATGTAAGAGTGGAAAAAAGTGTTGACTTTACACAAGAAAAATCAAAATTTCACTAACACCCTCAAAATGATCAAAATTGACATTTTGATCAATTTACGACTACAACAAGCTTCATGATTTTTGAGAAATCATGGTGGGGGAATGTCAAAAACTCTTCTAGGATGTTAGACAACTTCACTTGAGATTAAGATAATCTTTTCTCAATCAATGAACTTAGAGTGTAGATTACAAAATGAACAAGTTTCATAGGGGTTATCTACAAAATAAACATAGCTGATTTTGGGAACAACAACTGGCTCCAACTAGGGAACTTCCATCGAACAAACTTTGAAATGATCAAAAGGAGAAGAATCTAGTCTCTAAGTACCTTCATCCATGTCATTAGGCTACAGATTCAAGCTACTAAAAAAGAAAAAGACATAAAAGACTAAACAAAAACACAAAACTATACAAATGTACAAATGAACTTATCTAATACTTCAAGGATTGAAGTGTTTCAGATGTTGCCCGCTATGAGGCAACAAGAATGGTGTTACATCTTGATATTCCAACAAGAAGATATTTCCACCATAGAATTGATGAATGGTGAATGGACCTCTCTATAAGGAATAAAACTTTACATGCATATATTTTGGTTCTCTCCTCTTGTCCCATAATAAGACTTGATCTCCAATCTGAAACTCATGAGTCCTTGATTTCTTGTCAAAGAGTTTCTTTACGTAACTTTGATGTTCAGTGATATGGTCCACTACCATAGTTCACTGCTCCTTGAGTTTACTTAGGCACATGATCTTTTTATCAATAGAACTTTCAAAAGTCTTATCTTCCACTGCCTTTGCCAACATCAGTGCTGACAATTCCAAGGTAATTGGTATCTCCACATTCAAACCATATAGAAGCTGAAATGGTGACATACCTATTTCCATTTTAGGGGTAATCTTGTCTACCTATAAAGCATCAAATAATGTTTTATGTCAATTTCTCTGATTCTCATCCACTAGTTTCTTGATAATAGTAACCAGATTCTTGTTACTTGATTCTGCCTGACCATTCCCTTATAGATAATAGTTTGAGGAGTGGGAATGTATGATCCTATGCTTGTAGAAAAAGTTAGTAATCTCATGGGAAGATAAATAAGTATCATTATCTGCTACAATCTTATTTGGAACTCCAAATTGAGAAATAATATTTTCCTTAAGAAAATTGCATACCACTTCATAAGTAACATGCTTAACTGGGATGGCTTCCATCCACTTGGTAAAATAGTCTATCACAATGAGAACATAGTCATGTCCCATACTTTATGGTGGGTTCAAAACACCAATGAATTTGATGCCCCATTGCTAAAAAGTTTCTTTAATCACCACCAACTTGAGAGGTAATGCGGACAACTTAGGTTTCCCAATAAACTGTTGACACAACTTACACCTATACACCCAATTGTATGCATCTTGAAATAGTGTAGGCCAATACTATCTAGCTTGTAGAATCTTGTGAGCCATTATGGGTGCAAAAAAATGTCCTTCACAGGCCAAATTTTGGAAAGAATCTATAAGTCTACTTTATTGCGCTTTATCCATGCAACGAAGAAATACTCCATCAAGGCTTCTTTTGTACAAACCATTGTCCCATAGGACATAGTTAGCAGCCTTCAACTTAATAATTATTTTCTCCTTATAAGATAAAAGGGTAGGACACTCACCATAGGTATTAAAATGTGTGATATTTGAATACCACTCATCAGTAGTAGTGACAAAAAGAACTATTGGCATGTCATCAACTTCTACTTCTTCATCTCCTATCTCTTTTGTTACATTATCAAAAATCAATTGACACAAACCTATTCCATGCACAAGCTTAGTAGGTTTGATATCAAGATCAAACTCTTGGATCTTAGCAATCCAATTTCCCTCCTTTTATTTCTGAACTCCTATTGAGTTAGAATAGATTTTACTGTTGTGTCAGGTACCAGAAAATAGTATGTGAATTTAGGATATAGAAAAAAATGCTTTACCACCTTAACCACATCATAAGCATGCTTTTCCATGTTTGAATATTTCAATTCATGATATTTGAGAGGACAACTCATAAATGATATGGGAGATTCCATACCTTCTTCATTCTACTAAACTAGAATGGCTGAAAGTGTATGTTCAAAAGTGTAGTTGTATACTATGAAATCTTTGGTATAGTCAAGACAAAAAAGGACTTAAGTATGAGCAATAGAATTCTTGATATCCTCAAATGCCACTTTTCCTTCCGTAATCCAACTGAAATTAGCCTTACCCTTCATCATGTTGATGATGTGATAGGTTTTCTCTACAAATCTAGGAATGAATTTTCACAAAAAATTCACCTTTCCAAAGAAAGAATGAACTGTAGTCTTACTAGTAGGTAGAGTAAGACTTTGAATAGATTTGACTCTTTCTAAGTCAATTTTAGTGCCTTCTTAGGATACAATGTGACCGAGAAGTTTACCTTTTGTAACCCCAAAAACTAACTTCTTAGGGTTGAGAGAGATACCATTTTTCTGACAGTGTTCCAACACTTGTCGTAAATAGTGTGCATGATCATGATGATGTTTGGAGAAAATAGTCAAATCATCAAGTTACACCATAATGAACTTCCCTATCTCATCTCTAAAGGCAAGGTCCATTACTCTTTGGAATGGGGCACCAACATTAATTAGACCAAAAGGCATTCTATGATATGCAAATGTGCCCCAAGATGTAGTGAAAGCAGTTTTATACTGATCTACTTCATTAACCTCTACTTGATTATACCCTAAAAAAATGTCGAGCATAGACAAAATTTATGAACCAGTTACTATTTGTAACACTTGGTCTATGATGCGTAAGGGGTAGTTATCCTTTAGAGAAGATTGGTTGAGATTCTTGAAATCAACACAAATATGGATTTCTCCATTCTTCTTCCTTAAAGGAACTATGTTCATGATCCAGGTGGAATGATGAATTGGAAAAATTATCCTTGCATTCAACATCTTTTGAATCTTAGAAAGGATAGTACTTGATATTTTGGGGTTATATTGCCTTTGTTTCTACTTGTGAGGTAATAACCCAGCTTTAAGGGGAATTTCATGTTGAATTTACTTAGGCCTAAAGGACTTCAGATCATCATAAGAATGTACCAAAACATCAATGTAATGGTGAAGGAGAGTAATGAATTTGAATTTTTCATTATCAGTGCAACATTTTCCAATGTTGACCATTTTGGGATCTACCTCTGAACTCAAATTTACTTACTTAAATTTCATAGAGGAAATTGAATCTAGTTGTTGCTACTACTTGATATATCTATTATGCTTATCAAATAGCTTTTTAAAGGAAACCAAATATTTTGAAATTTTATTCCCTTTCAAATGAAGAAACTCTTCACTAGTTTGTGAATCTATTTCAGAAATGTATTCCCATGGTGAAGATTCACTACCTTCAAAATAGAGCTCATCAAGCTATCCATATTTTCCAAGAAAGAAATGATTTGATTATCACCATTAAACACCTATCAATGGTCAACATTATTAGGTACACTTGGTCGAAAGACCAACTCAATAGTATACTTGTTTTGAAATCTTTATGAGGAACCATGAGAGTGGCAGAGACAGCTAATGAATCTGCATGATCATTAAACTCTCTTAGCACCACAAAGATATTTAAAGCATCAAAAATTTCAATGCAATCCCATACGTGATTGTGATAATGTTGCAATATTTCATTTTTGGTTTGATACAAATTTCTCACTTGACAAACCACTAATTTGACATCTCCTCAAACATGAAGAATCTTAACACATCCAGCATGAGCATCTTTCAATCTAAGCAACAATGACTCATATTCGGTGGTTTTGTTGGTATTATCTAATTGCAACTTATATGAAAAAAGGAAGATATATGCTTATGGGGATATCAAAACAATTCTAGATCCATAACTGGTAGAGGAACAACTGCCATCAAATTCTAAAACCCAAACCTCATTAAAATTTAACTTTTTTGAATTTCATTGATCAGAAGATTCCTCTTCATCAGTGAGGGAAGATTCTAGCATTATTATGCCTTTACTTAAACTTTCATCTAAAAACTCTTCTGATTCTTTATTTAAATTATCTGAGCTATCACCTGATGAACTCTCCTCTAATAAATTAGAAACATCTTCAGTGGATAGGAAATATTTACCTATTCTCAAGGACTTAAACAAAATTTGTGTTTCAAGATTTTCCATTTGAGTAATGATATATTTGGCATCCTTCTTGAGAAGCAACTTTTGCATGATGCCTTTAACATGTATCCTTGCTTTAGATATATCCATGTTCAACTCCCCACCTACATCCTTGTAAAAATTATGTCTGAGTAGAATGCCATAAAAAGTTGGAACATCAGCCACTAGGACTGTCATTTTAATCCTCTTGTCTGTAAAAGCTACAAATATAAATTGGGCATCTTTGATTTGACCCAAAAGTAGTACTTACTTATTTTCCATGGTGAAACATCTCTTAAAAGTCTTAGCTAAGGTGAGACCAAGGGAGTCTACTACCTTAGCAGGTGTAACATTATCAGAGGCTTCAAAATCTATTATGCAATTGCTCAACTTATGACCGTTTACCAATAGAGAAACATAGAAAGGTTCTATTTATCCAAAGGAAATAAGGGGATTAGTGACAAGATTATTTTGGGTAGATTTGTTCTTTAAGGAATCATGGGTAACTTTTGGAAAATTTTATTCTATAGGGATGGTTTTATTTTTGACATATTTAGCCAACCTATCAAACTATTCAGGATAGCTTGTAAGTACTCAACTTTAGACATTTGGAGCTTGGTCTTCCTAGCATGATATCTTATGTCAAATAACTAGAATAAACTAGAAATAAAAGAAGGAAATCCATCATTCTGATTTTTATTTGATGTAGTACTGGTCTGAGGGATAGAAATAGAAGATACATGATTGTTAGATGTACTTACTTTATTATTTTCCACTTGGTCCTTTTATTGGAAAGGTAGCAGAGTTCCCCGTTTAGCAATTGAGATCACTAGTTGGGGTTCTTCTCTTGATTTTTCCTTATTAACTTCTTGAGTTGACTAATTTTGGGACCTAGTAAAAACAACATATACTCCATCATATACTTTTCCTTCTTTTTTATCTTTATCTTGGTAATTCAAAAAGCTTATGGTAGAGTCACCAGCTAATTCTTCTTCTCCTTCTACAAAGATATCAGCCTCATTCTCCTAGTCCAACTTAGGTTGGAAAGAATGATCATGTTCAGCTTCATAATAGCTAACTATTGAGTTGACCATCACTGCTTCAATAACAAGCTTCCCCTATGTAGGTGAAAGATGATTGGGTTGCCCTTGATTTTGAGTATCGTTGCATTGATATGAATTGTTGGGAAATATCCTCCTTGATATATCTTGATAAGAAGAAAGGGTAGACATGCCTTGGGACATTTTTATTTTCAGAGCTAGCAATTCATTTGCTAAATTTTACACCATAGGGTTAGTGGTGCTTATGGAAGAATTCTCAGTAGAAGAGGAACCTTTATTTCTATTAGAATCTCTTCTTATCTTACCCACAAGGATAAAATCATCTTCAACTTTGGTAGCCAAAATCTGAGCTATAGGAAGATCTATAGGGCTAGCCCACCTTAATAGAAAACTCACTTCAAGAAGTTAAGTATTGATAAAGAAACACTTAAGATTCTTCAGTGTTGGCTGAGCAGTTGTAGAAATCCTATTTCTCAGTTTATTGAACTTAGCGATGAAGTCTCACATAGGTTCATTCGGCTCCTTCTTCATTTGTATAGGTTGAGCTAATAAGGCATGTGCATCTTCTATAAGTTTGAACCTATCCTCAAACTTGGTCTTGAGAGTGGTCCAGTTGGTTATAGTTTGAGCTTGAAGATGATAAAACCAATTTGCAGTAGCACCTTGCAATATTTCCACAAAAATCCTTACTATTAGATATTCATGTTCAACACCTATCACACCACAGGCTAAGCAAAAAGCTACAATGTGTTCATCAGGGTGAACCTTCCCATCACCATATAACTTTGAAAAATTATTTCTTGAATTATGAGGTAGTTTATGAAAAGGTGGGGTTAAATTTAGAGGACCAAAAGTGTTACCCTAAGGGCCTTGGGCTGCCATGATGTGCTAATTAAATTGTAGGATAATAACCTTTATGGAGTATGAATAGACAAAACTCTGTTATCACTAGAACTAGAAGTTTCACCAGGTATTAGAGACCTAGCATTGGTAAGAGTAAAACTCCTAGTTCACTAAAGGTGAGGTCATAGAGGTAAAAGACCAAAATTATTTTGCTACATCAACTCAAATATAGGATCAATAGTACATTGAGCTCTCTTGATTCTCATATACCATGAATTTGCCATAATGTAGTATAATCAACAAATTTTTACAAAAAATGAAAAAGAACTAGAAATGCTTCAACTCAGAGTGTGAGGCTTCAAGTTTCACGTTCCTTCCCCAATGGAGTCACCAAAAAACTGTTGGGTGAATATTTTGTCTTCAACTAGCTGAAGGCAAAATGATTATACTGACCATAATGTAATGAGATAAATCTCTCCTCTCAGCAAGGGGAGGTTCCCTATAAACTATCAAAAAGTAATTTAAAATAAATACTAATTTAAGGGTGAGACCATATCATCCATTTCTCTTTTTTTAGAAATGATGTTTACAAAATAAAATAACACTTTCTTGATACTAACTGAAAAACCAAGAAACCCACGAGAGCACAAAGTCTATCATTGCTTCTTTTACTAATTTATAACTTAAAACAGATTAGAATGAGGTGTAGCCCAAATTCTTCACCAAAAACTATGACAAAATATATGATCACAAAAGATAATAGTAGTTCAAATCCATTCCAATATCCTTTACTTTAAAACACTAAATCACAAACTAAAGATAATTGTTGTAGCATAAAGTCTCCATAATCAAATTTAGAACATCTCCTTGATTATTTTCACTCACACTACTATTTAATCAAATAGATAAGATTGTATTAGGAAAAGGACATAAGAACAATTTCTAATACAACATAAGTTATTTCAACACAAAGGTTGAATGATCACTTGCTTTCTTATTCAGTTGATAAAATTTGATTTACAATTTGAACTCAAAGTCTCAAAATGCTCTTCAATTTGGTAGAGTTTCACTTCACTAACCAAAAGATCCTTCATTACAATAGAGGCCCTCTTTATTTATAGGGAGAGGCCTTGAGAAAATTTAGGAAACACCTAACTACTTTGACTTATTCAAAAATAGGAGTCCTTATTGACTTGGGACTTCCTATGGTTTTACATGTAATTACATATGAAAAAAGTACATCTAAAAAATGTAAATATGTCTAAATTTGTTTCAAAAGTACATCTAAAAAATGGAAAATAAACCAAGGAAAAAAAATGCTTCAATTTGTATCACCATCTTTCTTCATGTGACCATCATACATAGTGAAAGCTACTTGCATCCTGATACTATCTGGACTAACAGTGTTCCTAAAAATCATCTTGGCTCTAACTATGGAATCTCTTACTATGGTGACTAATTTTGCATGACTGGTTAACGTTATTTTTAGATTATCTAAAGTTAACTGATTATCCATAATATTGTCCATAGAAGCCATTGAAAATATTTTATCTTCAAACACTTTTTAGAACATATCTTCAAATTCCCAAACCATTTCTTCTATAGAGATAAATTAGTTATCTTGTGATACGAGCTTGCAAGGTAGTTCCTCCAATTTATGCAAAAGACTAACATCACTTTGTTCACTAAGTTTTCTTGTAATTTCAAGGTCATTGATCAAATATTTAAGCACATGGCTCCTATATGTCAATGCCTCTTTAGTTTCTATATAAGAATCCCTTTTAAGAATGACACCAATTGATATTCGAGTGCTTATTTTTCAGTTTTCTCATCTCCACCCATTTATCATGATTCTTTTCTATGATCTCAATATCTTGAGAAACAACATCAATGAGATCATCAAGTTCTGTTCTTATTTTCCTCATTTTATCTGTCTTCTCAGATAGCTCTGTAAATAGGGAAATTCCTTGTGCATACATCCTATCTAAGTACTCTTCAAGTACTTTTACTTTGAGATGAGTCTTTTTTTCTTTTTGAATGATGGGGTCTTCTACAGAAATGGCCTCATGAGTTACTACTTCTGAACTCAAAGTGATTTTATTTACCACTGTAGTCAACTATTCCACCATTGCTTTGTATTGATCTTTCTTTTCTTTCTCCCTGTCAAATTTTTGAATCAAGATGTCCATGGTTGACTGCATATCATTCTTGGCACTTTCATGAGTTATCTTACCTAATTTAACTCTAGAGATAGAGTAATCATTCATATCAAAACTTTCCATGGTTTCATCCTATGGAGGTCTTGCAATCTCCAAAAATTTGTCTCCCTTATCCCCAAATTTTTTTGAAAGAATCTTTGGCTTCTTTGGGGTCTTAGATTTTATAGACACCAGCTTATTAAAATCAAAGTCATCTAAGGAGATGGCTTGTTTCTTTCTTTTTAGTTTATAAGTTGACAACCATGGTGGAAGCATATAAGTACTCACATTAAGGTCTATCCCCATTATTAGCATCACTAGAACTACACTTGCACTGGTAGTGAAAATAATAGGTGGAGTGTTAGTAAAAACTGCACCTCTTACAAAGCGATCAAAAATAGAATCATCTCTAATATCAAAAGATGAGGAGGAAAAACTAGGAATAGACCTTGAAGAATGAATAAAATCTTTAAAAGTGTTTTGAGGGTTGTTAAAAATTATTTTGGAAGGAGAGGGAGATTCAGAAGAGGGAATATTAATAGGATAAATAGACAAAGGAGCTGCAACAGGTGTGTTGAGCAAGGGAGAAGAGACTCCTATTTCTTCTTATACATTCTCTTATAGGGACAAATCTTCCTCCTCTTGTTGATTTGTAGGCTTATCTTCAATCTCCATCTCTTTTGTGGCTGGTTCTTCAATTCTCTATTTTTCAACTTCCATATCTTCTATTTTAGACTCTTTCTCCATAGCTTTTGACTTCTTCATCACAAATTTGATATTAGGCTTATGTGGCTTGGAAGAAGAGGGAAAATCACTTTTGTTCTTCATCCTGTTCTCTACCTTTTTTCTTATTTCCTCTTGAATCTCAGTCTCTAACCTTGTGAGGAATTCTTTCAAAGCAATTCCCTTGTTTGCTAGCCAATTATTGGTGTTTTCCAATATAGGCTCAAATCTTTTGCTCAAAGAGGTCAGCTCTTTTTGGGATCATTAGATTGGAGAGAGAGGGGTATTAGTAACCTATTCAATATTATATCTACCATTAACCAACTCTCCATCATCCACTAGATCCTCAAGAACATCAAGAAGTCCCAAATACTTAATCTGCTTAAGAGATAACTAGTTATAGTCCAATTTCTTGACATCTTCTTTTGTTCTCAAATCTACCCAAACATCTTCAACCACAGGTTCATGGAATTGGGTTTTCCTCTTGATTTTTTATTTCATGACCCTGTAGTCAAACTTTGGTCTTCTCTTGAATTGCTTCATAGTTACAAGATGCATCTCAGTTTCCATGGCCCTAGCCTTCACAATAGTTAATATTGAATACCTGCCAATTTCAATTGGGAACTTGAAATCGGGCTTTTTGAGCTCCATTTATTTATTATGCATGATGATCATTTGTCTGCATAACTCTATTAAGACCAATTTGTCTGAGGGGAATCTTGGAAGCATATAAGGATGACCTTGGAAAAATCTAACCCTTAGTTATGATAAAGAGGGAAACTGTAAGAACATGCATCCAAAATCATTTACCACTATCCAAGCCTCATTTGACACTCTTCTTTGTTCTAGTTGAGGATCAAAAATACATAATAATATTTCAAAAAAATCATCATTTACTCTCCTAAAATGATGAATAAAACTCTTTAATGTTAATTTAAAATAATATTGATACACAGGGATTACCCTTTATCTCCTTCTGATGTTAGACCTAGAAAGATTCTCATAGAAGCTGCAATATACACCAGATAAGAAGTCATGTAGAACTTGAAGGTAGTGGATACCTTCATCAATTTTTCATGCAAAGAATTTTTGATTTGTTCTCCCTAGAAGATGGTTTATTTGCCTTAGAGTTTTACCTTGATGAAAGGATACATATATTATTGAAACTGTGAGGAAGAGGACAAACCTCTTATCTTACTAAGAAGAGTTATTAGATCACCAAATTTTTCTATGAAGTCACTTCTAGGAAAAATCCATGGCCACCTTGACAAATTTTACCTTGACGTCTTGAGCCATTTATTATTGATTACCTTCTTTGCCTTTTCAAGATTCTTGTCATACTCTTTTTATGCTTCAACAGAATCAAGTTTTAACACTTCTATAGCAGGAGGGCACATAAACACCTTATCAATGAATTTAAGATCTAGTCTAATTATCACATTGCCACTAGCGTCCATCATATCCTTAGTATTTTTGTTATAAAATTGAGCACACTGAAAGATAAATTATGTGTTGTGGGCTACCACTAGGAAAGAAGATAAAAAATGAATGTTACTATCAATTATCTTCTTCATTTTAGATATGTGATTGCTTTACTTAGTTCTCTCCATAAACTCAACCATGTCCACATGGCCAATTTTTGTATCTCTAATGTCATCGACATTAGAAGTAACTAAAGTGATTAGAAAAACACCTTGATATTTATACTTCATCACTTATGAATTCTTCAGAGACAACTCAGTCATCTGAATGAGCTATCACCAGAAGGATGTCGATGAATAAAGAAGATCTATAGAAGAAATTGCAACAAAAAGTCATGATCATGATATTAAGGAAAATACTGGTAATCTGGAAAAATTACATGTTGATGATCATGACTATGAAGACGTGCTTGAAATGGCTAGAGTGCAAGAAGGCCAAAAAATTAGAGGAAAGTGGGCTTCAAAAAACAAAATTGAAAATATCCTAGAGTTAGGAAAATTTGAGAGAATGTTTGCATGGGTGGCAAAATTTTCCACCCTTGCATATGAGGGATATTTCACAAGTGTCAGAGTGGTTAAATTTGCTGCTATTGCATGTTCCAAGAAATTTGAGTTATATTTTGGAGTGGAAAATAATGCTAACACTACAGGTAATAAGGAAATCATAAGTGTTATGCATCGGCAGTAGAAAATGTTGATAATACATATTGGTATGAATTGTATTTGATTTTCAAGTAGCAAATAATGTTGCTACCACATGTGATAGGAGTTGCAATGTTTTCATATAAGGGTGGCAGAATTTACTGACTTTGCTTTTAACTTATTCACAATAAGAACATGTGAGAGTAGCTAATATATCCATCATCACAATTTTTTTGGAAGATTTAGTTTTTGACCAACATGTTTGGAGGGTAAAGCCTTATCGAGTCAAACTACTAATGACACACATCAGTTAAAACTTAGGGCATGAATAATGGTTAGTAGTTTTTACCAGTAAGGCTCATTAGACCAAGAAAAATGATAAAATCAATATGAAACTTAACATATTAAAAAGGGATAAAAACAAATTATGAAATCAAAATAATATAGTACTGATCAAAAAAAAAATCCCTAAAAGTCAAAAAATAGTTAAAATGACTTACCTGTCTAGTTTGAAACCCTAAGCTTGATAGCAGTGATTCAAAAAACATTTTGAATCTCTTGTCACCATGGTCAAGCATTTTTGAGAAGGGTCAAGGAATCAACTAGGAAACTTTGACAAAATAAATGACAAGAAAAAAGAATGAAATAAAACATTTAAAATCTTGAAAATAAGCCTTTAATGCTTGGCACAAGTGGCCATTAATGCCACTTTAAGTTCAAGATCTTGGAGATCTTACTTAGGTGGCAATTTTGGCCAACCTGACATGTGCCTTGCAACATTGTCATGGTGGCAAAAAGTGACACCTAAGCATGAAAAAAATAAAACCCATGTAAGAGTGGAAAAAAGTGTTGACTTTACACAAGCAAAATCAAAATTTCACTAACACCCTCAAAATGATCAAAATTGACATTTTGATCAGTTTACGACTATAACAGGCTTCACAATTTTCAATAAATCATGGTGGGGAAATGTCACAAACTCTCTTAGGATGTCAGACAACTTCACTTGAGATCAAGAGAATCTTGTCTCGATAAATGAACTTAGAGTGTAGATTATGAAACAAACAAATTTTGTAGGGGTTATCTACAAAATGAGCATAGCTAGTTTTGGGAACAACACATACAAATCCATAATTTACCCCTATTCACCTCCCATAGACTTGTACCAATTTACTAATAATTACTATTTTCTAACACAAGTATGTTTTTAAGTCTTTATACATAGTTTGCACTTACAATAAGCTTGTATAGTTAGATGTGTTTTACTTTTGATGGACACTCTCTAACCCTAGTCCAATTTATTATTTTTTTACAAGTTTTTTATTTCTATAAATTATGTAGCATATTGTATTTGATTGTATTTTAATATCAGATTAGTACATATCAACATTTATATTTTAATATTTTAATAACACTTAAATTAAAATGGTTAAACACACATGTTTATAACTTGCATTTTTTATTTTCAAAGTGGTGGATTACACGCTCCCATTACATGGTTTTTATTTATTGAGTAAATCAATTTGATCTTAGTCTATTTATTCATTTATTTTCAAAAGATATTTATGTAAGATAGTTTTATTGATATAGATTTAATAAGAGTTCATATTATCCTAAAATTATTCCATTGATTTTGATTCTTTATATGATTTTTTTTGTCTTAATAGATTGGAATAGAGATAAATATTTGATTGCATTGATTTTGAATCTATATTATAATGGTTTACAATTTGATTCCAATAATTAAAAAAAAATCTTATGCTTCCTCTAATGTTAATTTATTTGGAAATCATACTTTTATGTTCTCATGGATCTTCATGAATTTCACTTGGAAACTTCAATGATTAAATTATAAGAGTTTTAATTAATAATACAAATACAAAATTACCACACTACTTTTTTCATTTATGGTAAGTTAATCTTGAATCATTTTATTTACAAATGTTATTATTGCTAGTTTGGAATTTGTAGGCATGTTTTGTTGTTGAGAATTACGGAAATATGGACACTATTTATACTCTTGTAATTTTTAAATTTGTGAGATAATTGAAAAAATTTAATCTATTGAAAATGTATTTTAATTTTAATAAAAAAAAATTATATGCTTGCATGGTGGGATAATTTTTCTTAAATGTTTTTATTTGTGCATATATAATGGTCCAAAACTACCATTGTCTCATTGATAGTAAAACATAAAATTTATATAGTTTTTTTCTATTGCATTCAACTTCAAAAAGTGAGTATTAGAATTTTACTTTATTTTTTTACATTTGGAATAAGAGTCAATTATTACTTTTTTTGGTATTTCATGATGGATACAAACTAGATTATTAAACTTATTAAATTTATAGAATTCAAATAATATAATAATACCCACATTAATATTTTATTATAATCATTCTAATTGAATGTTTAGGAACAAACTCAAACAATTAAAACAAATAGAAAAGAGACAATTTTGTAAGAACCAAAGTCGAAAGGATTAAAGAAGTTTATGATATGGATTTTAGTACACCTTATGAAATTTTTTGGTAGTGTAATGACACTATCATTGCATAGTTTTGACCTCAATAACCTCAAATATTATCTACTTTTTGCTATAACCTATAATATTTTTTCAACAAGATAAATTTTCCTATCATGAATGTCTTTATGTACTCTTAAAATCTAAAGTTGTACAAAAACATTTGGAAAATATAATGGTAGCTTTGAATTTTATTTCATTATGCTTTTTTAATCCTATAAAACTGTGTTTCTCCCTAGTTTTGATTTTTTTTAAATGAATTTTAATGTTCTAATAGGCGTAAAAATAGAGAAGATAAAAATGCTGAAGACATACAATATTCAATAATTCTAATTCTAAAAATATTCTAAATATGGAAAGTTTCTATTTTTGTAAAATATGAAGAAGAGATGTAACTAGCTTGCACATAGATTTATGTTGACATTTTTGACTATCTGAAAGTGTAAATCTAAAGAAGAGGTGATTGTGTAGGCTCAAGATCAAGATAAAATTAGAAATATAATATAGATAAGTCCATTATAAGTGGATAGAAACGTATTCCACTTGAGTTTGTTATCTGTGGACTTGTCCTAATTGATTCTGATAAGAGAGAGATATGAAAAGATAGAAAATCAAAATTTTAGATATGAGAGGTCAGAGGTAGAAGTAAAGGATATTCATAGACACAACCATTTTAAGTGGATAAAAACATAATTCATTTAATTTCATTTATTACAGACTTGTCCCTATAGACTGTGATAAAAAATAATGACTACATTACCTACACTTTGTTGAATTAGGTTTATTGATGCATTTATAGATCTTGAATGTCATGTGAAGTACCTGTAAATATTAAACCCTAATTTTTTGAACATAAACCAAATTGGAATTCAATTGTGAGGGGGGAGAATCAAGG
>JARHVA010000400.1:5355000-5495000 GCA_037957365.1 Torreya grandis | reverse complement strand
TATTTAATGGTAGAAAACAACAAAGGAAGCTAACTAATATTTTTATGCAAAGACAAAAGAGAGAAGAATTATTTTTCCTATCAAATTTACCTTTTTAAAATTAAATATTTAAACTAGTGAAATAAATAAAAATAATCTACACTAATCTACTAAACAAAATAAATAAATCTAAGATATAAACTCCCAACATGATCAAGGTGTAGATCAACTAAAAGTAAGAGTAGTATTTGTGATATGGTCCTTAGTGTGCTAGCTCCTTTGCTCAACAAATGATTTTAGGAACCATATAACTAAGAGGATGATTTAAAAAAAAAAGGTTAGATGATGGAGACAACCTAAAATAAAGAATAATTGACTATGACTAGTTAAGAATGTTGATTGCAAAGAACTGGTTGTAAAATAATGACTTTCCTTACTTGAAATTATGTATTCAACATAAAAATGATCAAAGAAAAGATCCAAAGTAATGGTATGTATGTTTTGGATATAGAAAGTTTCAAAACTCCACACTCTATTGTAAATTTTTTGATCAGAAAATAATCCAAAATTAGCTTACTTGTAGAAGAGAAATGGAGGTTGCATGGATGAATTGGAATGAGTGAAACTAGGAGTATAACATAGGAAAGGTTTAAAAATAGATAGAAGAAAGAGTGGAAGTGAATTGGGATATATTGGAGGTGAAATAAAGGTATATAAAATAATAAATTCCAATTCAACATGCAAAATTATGTGAATACCCAAGTTTCAAGAGTTAATTTTGGAACACAGACCAAATGTGATGAAACTAACCCTTTTTAGGAGTGGTTATGTAACTATCAGTCCATATGATAGAATCAATTCCTTAAAAAATGGAATTTACACATACCATGACAAAATTTCCATGTACATGATGGTTCTATCATGGTATTTACATCACTTCTAAGGTATTTTTATAATTTGATGCAACAGTTCCATCACTAGGAAGGATGGTTCTGTCTCTTAATAGAATTTTTAAAAATAGGCTAACATAGGTTATAGAGACCAATCAAGAGAGACTTGGGAGGAGAAAATGGAGGGAATAGAGAATCAAAATGAGGGAGGGTTTATATAGAACCCATCTAAGCATAAATAGGAGATCACCATCATTAGACATTATGTTAGATCATCGCACCGTGTAATTTTTAAGTGTATACATATTATTCCCTCGGTATGATGTCTTGTCATAAATTTATGAGGTTGTGGTCCTAAGAAATGGTGTGTGGAAGGGATTAAAAATACTTACCTAACTTACCTAAATGGTGTAATGAATCTAGTTGAGACTCTGTGTAACATGTACATAAAATATAAGAATCAAGTGCAATGTAATGAAAAAGTGAAAAATAAACTATGCAATTAAATCATGAACAAGAGTACATACCATATGTGCAAAGAAGATAATAATACTAGAACCAACCTATTATGGAATTGAATCTGGTGCCAAGTCATCATGTACCTAAAAAACCATAAAACATGATATAAAAGCTTTAAATTCTATTAAAACATCAATTCAGAAACATGAGTTATAAAATTTAGTGGTAAAATGACTCGTAAACATGAAAATATATATAAATGCAAAAAAATGCCAAAATTAGAAAGTTTTCAAACAAAAATGGCTAGTTTGGGGCCTCTTAAATTCAAAAACTTACCAAAAACAATTTCATTTGTGTTAATTGAATTGAGATATTTTTGAGCTCTAGGCTGCTTATGATGAATTTAAGTGAATAAGTAGTCGATGGTAGAGGATGAAACAAGCATGGATAATCTATTAATGTCAGGATAAATAGATAACTAGTGTAAATAATTCAATGTAGAAATAAACAAGTTATTAAAACAAATAACACATTACATAAGTAGTTACATGGAAACCTTACAAGGTGCAAGGAAAAACCACAGAGAAAATCAAAGTGCCTACTATTTAATTAACTTAAAAATAATCTAACTCTTCATAAATATTCCTCACAACCCACTCCTCTTATAATTATTTCAAATAAACATTCAAGCTATGCAAATATTTTTATCAAACTAAATTACAGGCTTATTTTTATCAAGCTTTCTACACACTCTACATACATAAGGTAAAGTCATACATAAATAAGAATACAAATTGAGAGAAGGGAGAATAGATGAAAAATAGGAGGGATAAGAAAAATGCACTGCCCTCCATGTGGCCTCATTATTCATCAATAGTGAAAGTTGCCTCTCACATGTGCAAGGTCCAACATTGCATGGCATCTTTATGATGCACCTTGACCTTCTCCATGTGCACCAAAATGGTATGATAAAATTTTCATGTGACTCTAATATTGAATAGTATATAGTGTTCCCCACTTTCCCATGTGCATATTCATGAGTCAAAATATTCCTCAACTTTTGACTTCAATCACATGCACATGCTTAAGGAGAATGATGAGATTCTCTTCCCTTTTGTCTCCCACATGCTTCCAAAGGTCACCCATGTAATTGAGTGAAGAAATGTGCCCCATTTATCTCTCTTAATATTTTAATAAATAAAATATTCCTTGTGGACCATGCCACATCAACAATATTCCACCTCATAAGCACAGTCACCACTAACTCACATTACCACCTCATCACATGAATAGTGATAGTGAATAGTAATTATGAATAGTGAATTCACATACTAACATTCTCCCACTTGAATTAAATATACATAGTATTTTACACACCTATGCATTCTTTCATATAGCTTCCATCCATGCTTGATGTTGGCTTTATCATAATTTTAATGAGCTTAGAGAAGTTTTGCACCACTCAAACTTCTCTACCCTGCTCAACTTTGTCAACATGTCTGCAGTATTATGTTTGGTATCTACCTTTAGAAATAGGATTCTAACATCCTCCACCATGTTAATAATGAAGTGTTATTTGATTTCAATATGATTCATGTGATCATGAAATACTTCATTCTTCACTATGTGAATTACACTCTGACTACCACAATGCAAGGTAATCTTTCCATACATCTCTATGAAGTCACCCAATAGTTACTTTAAAAAAAATTACTCCTTGAAAACTTTAGTTGAATCCATATACTCTACTTTAATGGTTTATAAATACACCACTAGTTGTAACTTAGAATCCCAACTCATAACTTCACTAATAAGAGTAAAAACATATCCTATAGTCGACTTTCATTCATCTTTGTCACCACCAAAATCATAATCTACAAAGGCTCTTATCTATAAATTTACCCTTGCATATTAGATTCTAGCATCTAAAGTGCTTTTTAGATATATGAATATCCACTTCACCATAGACCAATGATCCTTTCCAAGATTTACCATGAACTAGATCACAACTCCCATTGCTTGGGAAATATCTAGCCTCATACTCACATGGCATACATAAGGCTTCCTACTATTGATAAATAAGGTACATGGGACATCATTATCTTCTCCTTATTTTTACTAAGATATTGATTGGAATACAACTTAAAATGTGTAGGAAATGGGGTACTGACTAGTTTTGCATTTTACATATTGAACCACGTAGAATCTTCTCAACATATGTCTTCTATGACAACTAGATTTTACTATATTTCCTATACCTATGTATCTTCATCCCTAAAATTTGTTTTTATACTCCTAAATCCTTCATCTCAAAATTTTGAGCTAATTGAGCCTTCAAATCTATAATCCTCTTCATGTTGGGGCATGAAACCAACATGCCATCAACATATAGTAGTAAGATAATAAAGCTCCCATCATTAAACATCTTATGGTATGCACAATGACCAGCTTCACTTATGTTAAATCCTTGCATCTTCATGAAGATTTCAAATTTCTTGTACCAAATTTGAAGTGCTTGATTAAAAATATATAGTTTTCTCTTCAATTTTTAAACCATATTCTCTTTTCCTTTTACCTCATATCCCTTAGGTTAATCCATATCAATATCCTCCTTGAGATCACCATATAGGAATCTTGTCTCCACATCAAGTTTTTATAACTCTATATTCTAAAAATCTATAAATTAAAGTAACACTCTAATATTAATTATTTTCACAATAGGAGAGGAGATCTCATTGAAGTCAATACTTGACTTCTACACATAGCCTTTTGCCATCAACTAGGCTTTATATTGCTTTGACAACACATCATTATTTTTATTTAGCTTATACACCCACTTATTACCAACACTCTTTATTATATGTGGGATATCCATAATCTCCCATGTTTCATTCTTATGGAGTGATCACATTTCCTCCTCCATGGCTTTCCTCCATTTCTTTGCATTCTCAGATTCTCTAGCTTATTAAAATGAATTGGGTTCACCCATATCAGTAAACAAAGTAAAAGAAGACTAAAAATTAAGAGTATACATATATAAAACCTTCTTGGTATAAGTGGACCTTATAAATTGTGGCTTCTATAATTGGTGGTCTACATTTTGCTCCAAAGCATCAACTTGCTTATTTTCATCTTCTTCTTTCTTGATTACTTTAATTGGTAAAATTTTAGGTGTCCATTGTACCTCCTTCCTTTTCAAGGATTTTTTATTACAACATCTTAGCCAACAATTATATTTTGTTTAGTAATATTCCATAATCTATACCCCTTTACTGTATCTTCATAGCTGAGAAAAATACATTTATTGTATTTCAAATCTAGCTTAGACCTTATTTATTTAGGCACATGGGCAAATGCTTGACAACCAAATATGTGTAAATTAGAATAATCAACTGAATTACCATGCAAAGTATCCTTTTGATTCCTTCCATATAATGTAGTTTTAGGAGATCTATTAATAAGATACATAGTTGTATTAATAGCCTTTGCCAAAAATCCATTTTCCAACTTTGTTGCACTCAATGTGCTTCTTGCATGATCTATGATAGTGCAGTTCATCTGCTCAGTTACACCATTATATTATGGAGTATAAGGGATAGTGTTTTTATGTTTAATCCCTTATTAGGTACAAAATTTATCAAACTCCCTAGAGTAATATTTATCCTCCATTATATGACCTGAGACATATAATAGATTTTCCCAAATGTTTCTCTACTCATGCCTTAAATTATTTAATTTTTCCAAAGCTTATGATTTATTTCTCAAAAAATACACCCACACTCTTCTATAATAATCATATATAAATGAAATAAATTAAGTTATACCATTTATATATTGAGTAGGGACATGCCAAAAATATTTGAAAAAATAAGTTATAGAAAATCAAAACTTTTACCTATACTTGTAGTAAACTTTACCCTCTTATATTTACCAAAGATATAGTGCTCATATAAGTCTAAATTACAAGAATTAATCCTTGACAACATACCTTAGTCATGTAATATATTAAATCCTATCTCATTCATGTGTCTAAGGTGTTGATGCCATAGCATCATAGCATCTTGAGCATTTTTTGTAGTTGTTGCTATTGTAGTACTTGTCACTAAATCTCTACATAGTTGATACAAGGAGCCATAAGATTATCCTTTTTCTAACACTATGGATACTTTGGCAATTTTGCATTTACCATTACCAAAGGTACATGAATACCCCAACTCATCCATCAACTTAATGGAGATCAGATTCTTCTTTAAATCAGGAACATAATACACATCCTTCAATCTTTTGATTTTACCATCATCCAACTTGATCCTTACATCCCTTCTTCCCACAACATCCAAATGGTAATCATCACCAATGTAAAAATAACCTCCACTATATGTTTGATATCAAAAAAACCAATCCCTATGTGGAGACATGTGAATTGCACCTAGGTCCAACACCCAATCATTGGAAAGTGATCTACTATTACTAAGGTAGAATGCTTCTTGTGTGGTTGCTTCCTATGAATCTACTATGCTAGAATTGACTAAAGTTGTATTCTCATTTTCTTCCTTATTTTACTTATTTAATTGCTAATAATTATTATTTATGTGGCCTGGATTTCTACAATGATAACATTTTCCCTTATGCTTGTATCCTTTAGAGCTTGATCTGGATGGTTATCTACCTTAATTATTCCTCTCACTAGATCTCCCTCTCACATCCAAATCTTCATTACTTGAGGATGCACCAGAAGACTTTCTTCTCATCTCCTATCCAAGAAAATCTATAACTATATCATCAAACTTAAGATTTTATGATGATGAATTGCTTATGGTTATCACAAGATGATCCTGGCTATCAGGGAGTGAACATAACAAGGTGATTACCTTGTCCTCATCCTCCATATTCACATTGATGGAGACTAACTTGTCTACTATGGCATTGAACTCATTGAAGTGATCAACAATGGATGAATTTTACTTCATCCTCAAACTATACAATTTCTTCTTTAGGAATACTTTATTTTTATATGAATTTGTCTATTACAACTTGTCCAATTTCTCCCATAACACTTCTATAATATTCTATTCAACAACATTGAAGAACATAGAATATATAAGATAAAGATATATTGTAGAAACCACCTTCCTATCCATCTTGTTCCAATCCTCATATTTCATACTACTAGGTTTACTTACAATACCCTTTAAGGTTGGAGCTTGGTCATTCTATAACAAGAGATCCTCCACCTTCATCTTCCATAGGGATAAAAAATTACAGTAAAATTTCTCTAATTTTAACCTTGTTACTTCTCCTGTCATTGTAGTAGGCCCCACTTTCATAAATCTCCCTAACTCAAAATAAAATTTTCAACACAAGATGTTTTCAAAGAACCTAACTATGATACCATATGTTAGGATTAAATAACTAACTAGTGCAAGTAATTCAATGCATAAATAAACAAATCTACTAAAATAAATAACACAAATAACACATTATATAAATAGTTACATGGAAACTTTACAAGATGCAAGGAAAAAACATGAGGAAAATGGTAGCATCCATTCCTATATTAACTTAAAAATAATCAACCTCTCCATAAAGCTTTCTCACAAGACACTCCTCTTACAATGTTTTCACATAAGCATTAAAGTTATGAAAAGATTTTTAGCAAACTAAATTACAAGCTTATTTTATCAAGCTTTCTACACAATCTACATACATAAAAGAGAGTCATACATAAATTAGAATACAAATGGAGAGAAGGAAGAATAGGATGGAAAAGAGGAGAGAGAATAAAAATGCACCACAATCCATATGGCCTCACTATTAATCAATAGTGAAAGTTTTCTCTCACATATGTAAGGTCTAACGTTACATGGCATCTTCATGATATACTTTGAGATTCTCGATGTGAACCAAAATGGTATGCCCCACTTTGTATGTGACTCCAATCTTAAATAGTATATAGTTTTTCCCACTTTCCCATGTGCATAATCATGAGTCAAAAGATTCCTCAACTTTTAACTTTAATCACATGCACATGCTTAAGGAGAATGATGATATTCTCTTCCCTTTTGTCTCCCACATGATTCCAAAGGTCACACATGTGAATAAGTGGACAAATGCACCTCACTTATCTCTCATAATATTTTAATCAATACAATATTCCTTGTGGACCATGCCACATCAACAAAGTGCCACCTCATAAGCACACTTCACCAACTCACACTACCACCTCATCACATGAATAGTGATAGTGAATAGTAACTTTGAATGGTGACTTCACATAATAATAATTAGTAGGAGATGGAGGTAGGTAGGGACAGGTAAATTTTGAATATTTTTTTGTTTTTACCCCTATTTCATAATTTTTCTCAAAAATGCATTTAGATTCATTAAAATTTGGATTTTATTACATGTATAGAATTGGGAGGCTGGGTACATTATAAAAATGTAAAATATTTAATGTTTTAGATTAATTTTTGGGACTTTTTATGGGGGGGAGATTTGGGTAAATGCAAATGGTGAAAAGAACCACCACTTAGGGAAGGAACTGCTAGTCTTTATAGACTAATGGTTACATAATTATTGTAGTGGAACTATAACCATTATAGGCTATAGAGAGGGTGGTTATGCAACTACCACTAGATGATAGTTGTGTAATCACCTAGGGTGGTTAAATGACTACCTTTAATAATTACGTAACCACCACCTATAAACAAGGGTGGTTTATTACCTTAGGAATGAGTGGAAAACTTAGATTTTTGAAGGGTATGATTGATTCTTTAGGCTAAATTCTGATCTCTACTTATTTCAAGGGATCTATATCTATTAGATCAAAATCTAGGGATCATAAATGTCTTCCCAATTTGATGGAATTGTTGACAACAAATGAGTTGGTTATCTTAAATAGAACTAGTATTTTACATGTGGCACAAGTCAGGATCATCCCTATCTTGAGCAAATTTGTATGTGATCTGTTCACATCTTGTGATCCTAACCAAAACATTTTCATGTTAACTTATACCCAATGTGAGTGGACTATCACTATTTTATATGTTTATATGATTACTAGACTTTTAATGACATGTTAGTCAGTGACCCTCTAGTAAGCCAATAGTAAGATTGAGGTAGGGGAGTCAGTTGGCTACTTGAAGGATGGTGATGCACCTGGTATGGGTGCCAAGTGCTGGGTGAGACTTTTTTGGATTGAGGGGTCATCACTCCTAAATATATAAAAAGTGATCATTGGTATCCTTACCTCATGAATGGTGGGAGATAACGGTATTGATAGGCTATTATATAATTGTTTTTCAATCATCCTATAAATTGGAGAGAGGATCTAGATACTCATGGAGTAGGATATCCTATCCCATACTTATAGATATTTATACTATATGGATCGATTAGGAGTTATTTCTATTAGTCACCCCATTATCTTCATGAGTTGGGTGTACAAGAGGATGATTATTTACTAGATGGGAGTGGTTATTTGGGATGAAGAGGATATCATCTCATTGAGATGAATAGATGTGGCACTATTATGTGCCTTTCCTTAGGTCATTAGGACCCTGATGGAAACATATTTTATAGTCCTACACTATGAGAGCATGGTTGGATATTTTGATTGGGAAGACATATATTTTTAGTACCTTTGGAGATAACTAGGATTGAGACATGGTTTTACACATTGAGGTGCAACTATTAAATGGGGTGCCACAATATTTTGGCATGCCCTTCATGGGTAACCTCAAATTCTAGAAATGGTTTATAGGGGCATATGTGAGGCATGAGAAGGGATATTTGGATAATCATTTTGGTACCCACTTATATTATGGGTGGTTATCACTCAAGTGGTCTAGCTAAGAGTTGTAAGAATAAATAGAGGAGGATGCGGATAGGCTCCAAAAGATAGTAGCAGGCAACCCCACAATGAGACCCCACATAATAGGATCATACATAGGAGCAATAGTAGTATCCATCATGTAGAGATGATGAGGATCTTCAGTACATTAATTTGGATGAGGATCTTAATGTATATGAGGGAAAGGTTGATGATTATGACTCTAATCTAGAATGGCATGACTATGACCTAGGTAAACTATTAATTTATGCATTTTAGATTATTACTTGATACTTTGTTTTTAAACTTGATTTCCTAGTTGGTTGATTGATTTGATTTTTGTATGATTAGATCTGATGTTGAGACCTCTAATTTATGATTATAAATACTTTGATTGTATGGAGGACCATGATTAAGGATACCTTGATCAAACTATTTTTGTTGGGCACATATATGTCTTAGATATGAGATTCCTGCATATCTTAGATTGCCTATCAAGATAGGTTATCATATTTATATTTTTTATCCAACCTACCATGCATATGTGGTGCTAAGTAGGTTGAGGGTGGAAAACAACACTCTTCATATGATAACCAAGATAGAAGAGGCCTAGTAAACATGATGGTATATGGTGGAGGTAGGGTTTATTCTAACCAACAAATAGGAGGCACAATCTCATAGGGAGGCACCAAAGAGAGGAGAGATAGGATCCCTCAATATGGATAGATATTTTCCTAGGGTGGTACTATTAAGAGATGTCATAGGAGCCATAACCCATACCACTCTTTAATTTTATGACCCTCCCAGATGAGGAGGATAGGGTCTTAGGACCATTATTGTATGCCCTTTTTAATTAGATTTTAACATTTGAGACACATTTTCCCTCTACAAAGGTAATTATATTAGATATTTATGTTTTAAAAAATCAATAGTTATTATATATATACATATAGATATTTGGTTTACCTTTTGGTGACTTTTTAGTATGTGTTATGGGATTTAATTTCCATATTTTGCTTTTTAGTTTATGCATTGTAGATGATATATTATGTATCTCTATATTTTTGATATAATGTTATATATTATGATTGTACATGTGAGAATAAAATGTATGCAAATGATTTAGTGTGATGGATATATATGAAATTATAAATTCACTAAAAACTGTTTTGTAGGTGATGACCTAATTATTTCATTTACACAACACATGACTTTCAATTTACAATAAGGAATGAAAAGGAGAATAGGATAAATTGAGAAGATAAAGAATGAAAACCATAAATCAAAATTTCTTAGGAAAAAGAGAGATGACCTAATCCTTATGAGAAAAGGGAAAAATGCACTTCTTGATAGACTTACAAATCACTAGTTTTATTAGTTTCATCTAGAGATAACTAATCTTGAGAGAATTCATACATGGGATAAAGTTGCCTTTTTTAGTATTAGAATTAGACACAATTTTCGAAGATATTTTCACTTGGACACTTTCTAATTGAATAGTGCTTCTGCATTTAGTTTTTTTTTTACCCCCTACTCTTAGCCTCTTATAACTAAGAAGACACATGGGCTCATCACCAAAGACTATATGTAGGCAAGTAAAGGTAATGCAACCCAAATGTTAACCCTACACAACCAATAAGATGCAAAGGATCAACACCATAGGTCAATAAGGGTGAGAGACTTGGGATTTATATTTGATGTCACATAAGCTTTTGATAAAAGTGTATTTTTTTACTAGGCCTTTATCCCCAAATATTGGACCTATGAAACTTGTAAGATGTAAGGGATCATTATCGAAGATTGAGATGGTAAATAAAAGTTTCTTGTTTTTTAGAATATTAATGTTATGTTTTATAAGGAAACACAAAATAATAATCTACTATGGATAAGCTTATAGACTATATTATAGGATATCAATATATAAGTTATGCAAGATGCAAGGAAAATATATTTACTCTAATTGTAAGAACTAATATAAGAACCAATGTAATGTTGATTTTTTGAATGTTTTCCATGATAAATAAGATAGTATGAGAATGGAATGATATGTGTATACACATAATATTTTAAACTTTATCAAATACTAATGCTTTCTATCTTATAATAACTTATTGAGACTCAATATATTGAGTGCATACCTTAAAGAGTGCACCGAGAAAGGGGTGGGTAAACCATTACTATTTCATTGGATTGTTGTCCCTTATTACCACTTTTTACCAATCCAACCAGCTCTTGAAAACCATTCCCTAAGCTATTACTCATATTTTGCATACTCCTCTAGTATTTTCCCACTTTTCATTCCTCTTTTCCTCACCTTAAGCCCCTTTTGATAGTCTACAGTACTAGGTCGACTAGGTTAACCCTATAATCTTATGGGTGAAATTCATTTAGGGTCTAGGTCATCTCTTGGATGACCTAACCTGTGCCCTAGTCAATTTTTTTCCATGATAGTACTAGGTCAACTGGGTTGACTCTATCATCCAAAACTTTTGGAAGGGCTTAGGATTAAATCTACCTATATATACAAGATCATTTCATCATTATTTAATAATAAACAAGATTTATTATTTTCTTTTGCTTCTTTACAATATGTTCTTCCACCATTCTACTTGAGGAGTCTTAGCTTAGGGTTTCTACTTGAAGAATATAGTATTATGGATAAGTCTTGGATGTTTTGGCCTTTCTTAGTGATCCTTAAAAACCACAAAAACCTCTTGAGAAGCCCCTTTGGCTAAGGGAGTGATTGAGTCTTGATAGGTTCATCTTTCAGGTAGGTATTCTCTAATTTTACTCTTCTTTTTAGTAGATAGAAGTAGCATAAGTATTGGCTTCAAATAATATTACTCTTCTTCTCTATGTATTAGGGTCTTACTCATACATAGCTTAATTGATATTTTATTATACATGTTTGTTTTGTTTACTAATGCCTATATTGTGCCACAAGTTTTGGTGAGTACTAGATTAGATTTATTTGCTTTAATTGTTATTAGTTTAGTGTATATGAAAACATAGGACATAGTTAAGGTTATTGCATGATTGTGCTTAACTAGAATATTTGGAACCCTCCTTAGTATTGTTTATTATGATAAGATATCCATTAATTAGGTCTAGTGGATCCTCATATTGATCATGTTCTTGATTATCTAATGTACCTCAAATCAAAAGTGTAAGTATGATCTATCTTCTCCAAGTGAGGATTGATTTATAGACATGATGCATTTTTGATAACATGAATTCTGGTGAACCTGATGTGAATCTAACCCATGCAAGTTGTATTTCACATCTTTTACTATTTTTTTATTTTTATATATTTTTTATACTAGGTCGATAATGTTGGTATAGTTTATAACTTATATGCACATGTTTAACACATAGTCATATCGAAATGACTCTATTATATCTATGCAGGTCTTCATCAAATATAAGCTATTGGGTCAAACAGGTTCACATAGTATAGGTTTTCACTTTCATATAGGCTAATGAGTCAACCCTATTAACATAGTACTTTTTTTAATTTCCAAAAAACATACTAGGTTGACACTATCATTATAGTATTCTTCATAGGTTTTAGTAAATAGGGAACTATAGAACTAGGTTGAAACAATTGATATAATTTGTAAATAAAAATTAGGGCACTTCAACAACAATCTCACTTTCCTCTACATATTCCAACCCACCAAGGTTCCTTTCTCTCTTTCTCTATCATTTTTGTTATTCATTATAGTTCTATTTTTCATAATTTGTAGTATTTAAAATTTCCCTTATACAACTAACTAGGTCAACCCTCTCAACCTAGTTTTGTATTCTATCTTCTATCTGAAAGAATAGGTTGACACTATCTATAAGATTGCATAAGAATCTAATAGACCTAGAGAAACACTTAGACTATGGAATGAGAATGAATACCAAACTCAAGGTAATGCATTAATCATTCATTTAATTATTGTCAACAAATAATATTATATAGGGGGTATTTATACTAAATACCTCTCACCAAGCTTTCACAAGATTATGACAAGTGTCATGATCCTGTGAGGTGAGATAAACCTCTCACCAAACCTACATAGGATTATGACAAGTGTCATGATCCTATGAGGTGAGACAAATATGTAAAACATCTAAGTAAACTTAAACAAATAAGGTTTGAATAGAACCAATCAGTGGAACCAGTTAGGGAGATAACCTTGTTCACACTTGATAGTGGAACTAGATAGTAAATAACCCTATTCACACCAACACCCCCTCCTTAAGTTCAAATTAGGAGGAATAAGAAATGAAAATATGTAAAACATAAAGAATGGGTCCTAACAACAAACCCTGATGAGTTACCCATGTATAAAATAAAATCTCATAACTAGAGAAAAGGAGAAAAACTCAAAGGAAAAAACTTCTCCTCAAAAGATAGAAAAGATGCAAAAGCATAAACAAATTATGGAATGAGGTATCAACATGACCTCTGAAGTGGAAAATCCATCATGAATATAAAACCAATAACACCCCCATGAGGAAAGAAATGTGAGACTATGATTCCCAACATAATGAAGTAAATCCTATGCCAATGGTGAATGATGAAACATACATGCTAAAGATGATCCAATGTCAACAAAATTCATTTCTCCCTTTGGGAATAAATAAGTCTAATGATCGATGTAGAATAAAATCCCACTCTAAAAAGCAATATGAGAAAGGAAGTATCAAGATGAAGGAGGTCTTTGGAAGCTATTAAAGTGTCACCATTTCAATGTCAAAGGATGATAATCCAAAGCCAAGTGAAAATGGATGAAGAACATGATCCAAACATGAAAATTCTTCATGCAAAGATGTCTTATTCAAATGGTGTGTAATTATCTCTAAGCTAGTGCTAAATTATGATAAATGCTGATGTGATGGATCAGGTACCATAGAAGATTTTGGGATAATAACCATAGATGTATGAGGCTCACCATGAGCAAGACAACTAAACCAAGAAGAATCTAGTACTATTGTAGAAGGTGTTAATGAGGATTGAGTTGAGACTATCAACTCATGAATATCTATAGAAAATGTCACTATAGAAGTAGATGTTGGCAAGGAAAGAATAAGAGAGTCTGAATGCACCCTCAAATCATCTAAAAAAGAAGAAGCTTTAGATAAACTATCATGAAAGAGGAAATGAATATCCTCAATGGTTTCCTCCAATTCTAAAATATGGGACTCACAAAAAAAACTTGTAATAGCTGACAAGTAGTCATCCCAAGGAGCTATATTTGGAGGATAAAAATGTCCTATTTCATGAAAGTAATATAAATAGGAGAGGGAGGAGTGGATGAATCCTCTAAAGACTACTAAGATGTCTCCAATTCAATGCCAATGGGTGACAAAATTTGATCAATGTGATCATGAGCAATGCACGATTCAAGTTTAGGGACCATGTATGTATGGTACTCACCATCAGTGAGAGAACTGAATAAAAGAAAATCAAGTGCATCTATAGAAGGTGTCAATGATGACTGAGTTGAAACTATCAAATCATGAATATATGTAGAATCTGTCACTATAAAATGTTGATCAATATGATTAGGATAAATGCTCGAGTGAAGTTCAACAAATAATGATTGAATCTTTTCTAGGATAGATCCATGAGATTCTGGTAAATGGATGTTATTGGCAATAAAAAGTTACCTCATTTCATGAATTTAAATGAGTTCATAGAGATCATCAAGTTTTCTGTCAATGCAATCATCATAGGTATGTTTTTTACTTCCACAAAACTCACATTTATGCTTCCAATGATTCAGAGCCATGATTAGAGTCAGAGAAGAAATGATCACCAAGAGAGTACCCCCCCAAAATGACTTAATCAAGAAGCCCCACCAAGTAAAAATAATCTTGGCACTTTATAAATAGTGCAGTTATAAAGTCAACTTGAAACAATGGATAAGTGGTGGTTTACAATTAGTGTACAATTTACCACAAGAAGGCAAGAATGAAAAAGTGAAAATTCTATAAGACAATGATATAAACTGATACCACATATATGGAGTACATGAAAAAACATACACTTCAAAAATAATTCACTCAAAATAGGTTCTAGATGAGCCCAAGCAGAGTCTTGAGAGGTCCAAAATGGATGACACAGCTACAAATCTTGTGAAAAAGTACCAACTACTTTAAAATTGCTGGTCAAATGTTAAAAATGTCTACACCACCATGTAGAGGGAAAAAAAATAGTCAAAATAAAAAAAAAATTGCTTGGAAATCAGAGGTCCTGTGATCAAGATATGGTCATTTGAAGTTGAATTGCAAATTTAAGAATGTCAACGGAGAGCGGGACCATACACCATGTCACCATATTTAGTGAGACTATCACTAATTTTAGAAATCTAACAACTTTAGTATAACTACAATCAGAATTGGTGATCTACCAAATTCAAAAGTCTATTAAGTTTAGAAGTCTGCCAGATTTAGTGATGCCTATAAGATTTGACCAAAATTTCAAAAAATTGCATTTTTCATGTGGTAGGGAATTCTATGTGAGAAAACCAAAAAAACTCAGAGTCCTATTTGGACCAAAACTCAAATTTGACCAAATTGGGCATGGAAAACATGGTGTTTGATTTGTTGTTAACAACCCCAGAGTTTTTTTAATTCCCAACAATCTAAATTTAATAATAAACTAGAGAATTTGGGAATTTCTGGTAGAACCCAACAAATTTTAATTGTGAGAGCCAACAACCAAATTGAATTTTGATTATTGAAGAATCTTGTATTTTTTAGGTATTATCAATGTTTGCTATTCTAGTTTTTTTGTTTGTTAAAAAATCATATTAAGAAATGGAAGTTTTTTTAATTTAAAATAAACTAAACAAAATTGCAGACCCCTATATGGCCATAGGTCGTGGTGGTGGGGAGATGTCTCACCAAAGGCCATGGCCTATGTAAGCAGGCCGTGGGTCTTATAAATTTTTTTATGAATTTTTATTTTCATGTGTTTGTTTTTGTTGGATTTTTTTAAAACAAACTTTTTTTTGTTTATTTTTTTAAAAACTTTTTTATTTTAAAAAAACTTTTTTTTAATATATTTTTTAGAACTTTTGGAAATGTGTGTTTTTTTTTAATAAAAGATTTTTAATATCAAATAACTTTCATTTTTTTCTCTTCCAACAATAATATAATTTCTTTTTTTTTCGGCCCAAAAAACTAAAAACTAAAATAAAAATTACAACAATCTAGAGAAACGAAAAAATAGTAATTTGAGAAATAGATTTAGAGGAGGAATTTTTTTGAAAAAAAATTATAATTTGAATGTGAAAAAAACATATTTCAAAGAAAACCTTCATTCTTTCAATTCAACAGATGCATTCAGAACTGTTACAAAAATCACCTAATGATGGATCCTCCAATGCTCAACTAGAACAAACTAGGAGTGATCCAAGATGTCTGGATGTAATAGTGAGCTCCAACATGCTTCTAAATGCTAAAAAAGGACCTAGAATTGAAACATTCAAAAGGAAGCTCCCCACCAAAATCTTATTATTCTTCTCACGTATTTTTGATTCTTAGGACCACCCTTATGGATGCAAGAGAAGAGCATATGGACTATGAGAGAAATTCTTAGATTATAATCCATACTAGGCTACCCTAGGTACCTTAACCTGCTCTAGTACCATGCAAGATTATACAAGAATCTAAGAGGCCTAGAGAGGAAATTATACTAGGGAATTAGAATGAATACTGAACTTAAGGTAATGCATTAATCATTCATTTAAATGGTGTTAACAAATAAGCTTACGTAGGGGGTATTTATACTTAATACCTCTCACCAACCCTGCACAATTGTGACAAGTGTCATGATCCTATGATGTGAGACAAACCTCTCACCAACCCTACATAAGATTATGACAAGTGTCATGATCTTATGAGGTGAGACAAATATATAAAACACCTAGGTAAACTTAAACTAATAAGGTGTGAACAAAATCAATCAGTGGAACCGATTAGGGAGATAACCCTGTTCACACTTGACAATGGAACTAGACATGAAGTAACCCTATTCACACCAGCACTATCGACATAGTTCTCAACAGACCCTTGCTTCAGTAGTATATTAGCAACACTATTGATTATGTATTGTAATCTTTGCATATGTTGTCTAAACTGACACTATACTATGTTTCAAAGTTAGAATTAACATCTATATACTAGTAATTACTTCACACTTCACTTTTAGTTTCTTGCATGATTAGAATAGATCACATAGTCTAATTAGGTGGTTTTTCAATATACCATTTAGTTGCACTATTTTTCTCTTTCTTTTACATACTACCAAATCACATAATCTTAAAATGCATTTAAATAATTATCTATCCAAGACCTACCTACTTGGATTTCATGACCAAGGGGGAAGCCTACTTGGTTTTTTCATAAAGTATAAACATGTGGTTAATGTTATACATTGGAAAAGCACCTGACACCCTTAGCATTGTGATATGTGATGTGAGGTGGTGGGCCCCAATACCAATTCAATATAATTGCCAACACAAATCCCTTTTAGCTTAAACATCTTGAAACCATCCATAGGTTGATTTATAATTTATTACAACTAACTTCCCTATCACATCCAAAATCATAATCTAAAAATCTAACAATATTGAGGATGACTACTCAGTTAGAATTTACTTTCCAAGTTGACTGCTTGTTCTTTATTCATTGTATGTTGTATTGTAAAAAATTGTATTGGCCAATGTTGGTGCAAGGTTTTGTGCTATATGCCTCAATTAGATCAACTTAATTGACCCAATTGATTATGTGTTTCCTTTAATTTCTTGATTTAAAAAGTACTTGTAAAATTTTTCTTGTTTCAGTACATTTTTTTTCTATTCAACATAGTCTCTTACAGACTGTTTGTTTCTCCTACCTGTAGTACTGAGTCGACTCTATTGGCATGGTATTATTTTGTACCCCTCAAGATATAATACTAAGTTGACTCTATCAAATCTATATCTTTCTTTGCCTATTTTATGTTGTAATTTATAGTACTAGGTCAAACTTATCGACTCTATATCTTTATTTTCTAGTTTTTAGAGACTATTTGTAGTACTAGGTCGACATAGTCAACTCTATACTCTTACTAATTTTCCTATCTATCTGAGTCCATTCTCTATTTCTCCTCTTTAGCATTTTGTTCATTTCTCTCAAGTCATCATGAATTCCCCTATCAGAATCTTCTTGAATAACTTGAATCCATTTATATACTATATGGGATGTTCATTTCTCCCTCTCTTTTCCTCCCAAGAGAACCATCACTCTTGGGTCACCTCTTCCCCTCTTTCATGTGGCTTGTAACATGGTTAAAATCACACCTCAAGATGAAGTAGGTGGATATAATCTTTTCTATACCTATCAAGATAATTCCCATCTTCAAAATCTTCAAACCAATGTGGGAGCAATTGACGCAAGTTTAAATAATAATCCATCTCCTAATAACCCTCTCCCTAGTACCAATTCAAGGAGTGCTCCTACAAACACCAACCCACCAATTGATATGACTCAACTTATTGCACAATTAACAAAATAAATAAACATAATTAAAACCTCTAACCCCTCTCAAATGATACAACTACAACATCATTTGATCAATATGGCCAATCAACCTCCAACTATCCATCCTCAAGCCAATCCTAATTTCATTCCTCCACCTCTTAGAGATGCTTCAAGCAATGTTATTCCTCAACCAATAATGAATAATAAAATGCTTCAAACTATTCAAAATGATCCTTTATTTCCCTTCTTCATTATGTCCATCAATATTAGTAGCATATCTCCAACTATCAAGTATGATGAAACTAAAGACCCTGCCTCATTCCTCAAAGCTTTTGACAATCTTTACAAATATTGGATCTAAACTAATACTTTCACCATAACTAAACTCTTAGTCAAAACCTTCACTGATGATGTATCATAATGGTACAATCAACTTTTGTAACATTCTATTTGGAAACTTGAGGATTTATTCAATCCTTTAGTTAAAGAGTTTCAACATAATGATCTTCCCAAAAATTGTCTTAGGCACTTCATCAATGTTAAGTACTTTCCCACCGAATCATCTCATGATTTCATCAAATTATGGAATTATCTAACCCATAAATTTTATTATAACCTGACTAATGATAATTTTTAAAAAATATTTATAATTTATTTAACTCCAATTCAATATAAGGTTCAAACTTTTGCCCCCCAAACACTTAATAAGCTCTTGACCAAGCTAAACATCAAGACCTTCTCATGAAGCAATTCAAACCTAATCCTAAAATTATTAAAGAGTAATTTAAAACATATACTAATAATATCACTAGAAATACTCCTCAAACCAAACCAATATTTACCAAAGCTAACATTCCTTCATCGTCTCACATACCACTCACTATGCAACATATGAAAAAAAATTTACTACCCTCTCAACCTTTTTCTTATCCTAAAGATCCTCCTAAGTGGTATGACCCTAATTAATTTTATTGGTTCCAAACTAACATTGGTTACTCCTATGAATATTTTATAGGGATCACTAAATTTGTTACCTCTTATATGCTTGGTGATTCATTTAATCATGAAGCCATCATCGACATTCATCATCAAGAGTACATAGTTATTTCTCAAAAATGACAAGTTTCTAAATCTTGAATAACCAAAATATTTTTCTACAACTACTAATAAATAAAATATCAAGGATGTTTGTTCTATTAATGCCAATTATGACCAATTTTACAATAGTTCTCAATATGTTAAAACTGCTAAGGTTAATTATCATTGTAATCCAGCTCACAAAGATCCTGTTACCAAACCTAAGAATCCATCTTTAGGAGAATAAATTATCAAAGATACTACAACCACTAATCTCAATTGAAAAGCCCCTGAGGAACCATATCCTCATTTCAAACCCTCAACCACTTATATTCCTTCAAAATCTAACTTACCTCCTAAACATCATGTTGGTTTTTCTTTGAAATCTCATTGGAACTTTCTTGAAGAACTTAACTCTGTGCCTTGAAATATTCCACTTATAAAGTTAGTTTCTACTTCTTGTAAACACCATAAATCTACACACATATGATTTAAAATGTTGAATTAGCCTTGGAAGGACCCCTTTACCCTCTTAGGACCAACCTACACCTATCAGGCCTAAACTAACCAATTTACACTCAATTGCACCTAATTGAGTAACCCTTACCTTTAAGACCCTATTCTTGTAGACCCTAACCATCGATGATTAGGGTGACCATCGGTGGTCAACCTAGGAACCCCTAATTGATGATGGTCAAGATCCACCTCTTGACCATGAGCATGTAAGCTCTATCAAACCTTTTCTAAATATAAACTTATCCAATTTGTGTTGTGAGCCATTGCATGCACAAATTATATTTAGATGACCCAGTTATACCTTCACTTTCACCTATTTCTTATGCATATAAGAGAAAAAGGTTTGGGAGGTCAAATCCATTTGTAATAATTATTAGGAGCTTAGTCACTCAGGAGTCATCTTTTATAGGTCAATCAATGTCATCAACATTATTGAGAACCAACTCATTATCGCCTCTCAACCAAGCTTTGAGGTACCATTAATATATTTGAATCAATCTAAATTATAGAAATGGGCTAACTAAATCAACCATCAACCTAACCAACTTCTAGTAAGATGAGTGTTTGTTTATCAATATTTATGTTCTTTTATTCCTTTTTATAATCAATCTAGCCCTTTCCCAACTCCTAGAATTCATTTATAGAATCCTATCATATTCTATTGATAAAACCTATAAGTCCATAGTTAACCATTGATGGTTAGACCCAACCACTAATGGTCAAGCACAACTATTGATGGTTACCCCAACCACTAATAGTCACCAGTGGTAAAAAAACCATCAAGCAAATTTCACCCACCTACACCCAACCAAATCCACTTTTTTGTGTTTATGACCACTTACAGGCCCCCCTTATGATTTTTTGAAGCATACCCCAACCTATTATCACTAATATCAATTAGTCTATCACTAATTAGATAATTTCTAGTCTATTCTTCTAGCAAGCTTTCTTGTATTCATTTCAGTACCTTTGGATTATTGATGCAAGTATCTTCTGTCTAGTTTATCAACTTGATTGTTTAAAACATATGAATTGGTAGCCCCTAAGGAATCTCTCACTTTTGAGATCTAGATATCACTAGGCAATCCACCCAACTATCTATCTAACAAACAAGTTTTCTTCAGTGCTTTCTTATCTACATGTCTTCCTCCCAAGCCAAAGAGGGGCTCTTCACAAACTTTTGATTTAGTGCATACACAAATAAATAGGTTTTTCAACCATACCCATATTGAGTTTATTTTTTCTCTTTATTTATAATTTAAGTGAAAATTTACATAAAACATTATGGCATGCCCAATGGGACCTAGAGTCTTTACTCACATTTTCTTTGCATTTGTATGCTCTCCTCTCTACCTGTGCTCATAATTGAAACTAAAATTTATTTTGGGCTTAAAATCAACTACATTTATTTCTTGATTTTAACATTAGTTCACTTTGAATTAAATAATGGTAATCTTATCATAGCATTAGCTTTGTTGCATACACTAGCCAGACCAGTTTCATCAATCAAGCATAAAAAAAATTGAGACAAGGCCTAACTAGGATTTCATTACCTAGCGGTCACCTTGCCCATTCTTGGCAATCCTACTTGGAGGTCATCACCAAGAGGAGAACCAACTCATCTCTTTGGTTGAGTATAAACTTTGGACATCAATATATATTGGCTAAGCACCTGATACCCTTATTGCTGCAAGACTGTGAAGTGAGGGGATAGGCCCCAATACTAAGCCACATATTGATTCCAATACATATCATTTTGAGCACCTAAACAACCCAAAACTAATCATAGACTAATTTTATAGTACTTGATCTATAAGCCAACTTCTATCATAGATTCTCATAAGCTAAGGCATAATCCAGAAGTGAGATTAAAACTAACCTCTAGGTTTAACATACTTCATAGTGTGTGTCTTGATTGTCTTGATAATTTTCTTGTCTTCTTGTTTGAGTGGTGAGTTTGTTCTCATTTTCTCTCCCCTTTTTCTTGTATGGTTCTCACTCATTATCATCAAAAATACCTATTAGAATCAAACCCATCACTTAAATCAACCTCTTTTACCTCCTCATCTATGGAGTATGTCTCTAAGGTAGAAGATTCACCTCATCCATTGGGAAGCCCTACTTTCCCTTGAGTATTTCCCAAAAGAGACATGGATTTTACCACTTTTATAAACAACCTAGTTACCCTTTAACACTATCCTAATACCTCTTCTCACCATATCCCAATTTTAACCCCACCTCAAGATCCTCTTTATGGCATGCCATCCCACCTTATGAAGGGTATCCCTATTGTTGTGATCACCACCCAACCTTTGACCACCCAACCATCTTTGTCTAATAATCCCTTTGGCTCTATGGCTAAAAACTAGCCTATCCAACCAACCATTACCCTTACACCTTCCACCTCTACTAATGATGCCTATACCTTGGGGACAACCCAACCATTAACCCATTATGTTCCACTTGTAGCTGGAGTACCCACCACTAACACTACCAACCTACGCTTTGTAAAACCTAGCCCATCATTTAGTACCCCTTTACCAAGCTTAGGGGTATCTATCCCTTCGTTTTCACCCCTATTAGCGTAAAGGTCACTACCTCCCCTCTTGTTATCAACCCAATAATTGTACACACCCAATCCATAACAACCCCTCAATATGTATCTACTACACCCAATCTAGGATATATCCCTAACTCATAAGAGTATGTACCTACTATCCAACCACCATCATATACCTACCCTACTAAACCTCTACTATCCATATTCTAATATGTGGTAGCCTCTCAACTACCAAATAATTACCAATATGTTGCCCAACCTCAACCACAATATCAACCTCACAATCCTTTTGGTGCACCACCTCAAACTGACCTAATGAAAATGCTCATGGATAAAATAACCAATCTTGAGTTATCAATTTCAGGGGCTCATAACATCCTATCCTATGATCAAATTTGTAACAATATTATTCATCCTTATATTCCCATTAGACCTTACCCTCCTCAATGGGAGCTTCTAAAATTTACCAAATATCAAATCAAGGAGGACACCTAGCAACACCTTAGGGATTTAAAGAATGCATGTTACATGATTGCTTACGATGATGCCCTTCTCCTTCGAACCTTCCCCATGTCTTTATCTAGCCTAGCACTTGATTGGTATAATTCCCTCACCAAGCATTCCATCTTTTATTTTCACCTAACTAGCACAAGTATTCTTGGATCATTCTCCATTAAAATTTCAAAGGTCTCTATCACTGATCTCTATTCTATTAGGAAATTTGATGACAAGTCCATTGTTGACTTTGTTGCCCATTGGAAAAGCTTGATTAATCAAATTTTGTTCCCTTTGCCTCAACCCAAACTTATAGAACTTTTCATTCAGGCTTGCACGAAACATATCTCTTCTACATTATGTGTCTAAAGCTTCAAAAAAATTGATGAAGCTTTTACAGTGGCACATAGTTAGATAACTGAGCCATAGATGAGGGTAAACTAAAGTTATGAAATAAGAACTTCACTTTAAAAACAAACAAAGCCTCTTCCTCCAAAACAAGTAATCAAGCTAAATTTGAGACTAAGAGAAAGGGGACTGCAAATGTAATTATCCTTAAGGCTACCCCACCACCTAATATCACTCAAAAAAAATCTCCCATTCCTTTTAACCAAAGCTCGTATAACCCAAATCAAAGCAACCAAAAAAAAATCACTCCACTTGGAGAGTCTTATGCCTTGGTTCTAGAAAATCTATTAAAATCTAATCTTATATAGCTTCTACCCATCAAACCTCCTCAATAGTTTGGTTCTTCTCATCCAACACCTAATTGGTACAACAAGAATGGCCATTGTGCCTTTTATCAGGTAAGTGGACATGATGTTAGCCGATGTAATACTCTTAAGAATGTTGTCTAAAGCCTCATTAACAAGGGGAACTCATGTTGGATAACCCTAATGCCCCTCAAAATCAAGCTCTTGACATCTTCAAGAAACCTTTTCCCAAAAATGCCCCTATCAAAAATGAGGACACATAGGCCAAATTCTCTCATGATGCCCACACTATCAACATGGTTTGTGATACACCTACCCATGAGGACTCAATCATCTAATCTACCCATTCCTCCCCTGCCTCACTTACCGAGGTAATTGAGTCACCTTCCCCTCATTTAGATAGCCAAACCAAAAAAGTTCCTTTCTCCCTAGATACCCTCATAGAAGCTTTGGAATCACCACATACTACCTCAACTAGCACATCTGGGCAAATAAATGTCCCTAATTTGCCACTTCCACTAGCTACCCAACAAACCACTACTCCTATAGATATTGTTCCTAAAAAAGAAGAATTTTTACCAATGCCTCCCATGAATGAGCCATTTATCTTAACCTTAATTCCAGTGACCTCAGGAAATCAACTAACCTACCAACAATCTTACCTGACCTATAAGTCTATCTTTTGCATCCACTACCAATCGAGCAAAACTAGTACACAAACCATTTTCTACATTAGTGTAGAAATTGGAATTTTACCTAAAGCCAAACATGTATCACACCACTTTTTGGCAACACTTATGGCTCCCTTACATCAAAAAACCTAAACCATCTATCACACCTTCAACCAACCAACCTATCACCTTTCCACCACCTCTTAAACCAATCAAAATTTTTTAAAACCCCTCACTTTCTTAACCAACCGAAGTAATCATACCTCAAGAATTCAAGTCACCAACCAAACCCTTTGCAAACTTTAGTGCCTTCCCTTTTCGGAGTTTAGTTCACCCATCCTTAAAAGTAAAAATAACCCCTTCTAAGCCTACACCTAAACCTCAACTCAAACCAACCAAAAGGGCCAAACCTTAGAATGTCCACATGGATAGGTTTTTGCCTCCCTCCACTTTGCCTTCTATCTTGGGCCCTCATCCATCAGCCTTACTTAAAAAGTAGGCCCCTTTTAACATATGCTTCCCACCACTATTGGTTATGCCAATCCATTTACTGTCAAATACACTAGTCATTTCTAAACTACCAGTAACCAAAATATCAACCCCAAACACCCTACCTACCAACATACCCAAACCAAAACCATCAATAGGAGACACCACCTTACTTAAACCATCTCTCACTAAACTTGTTACCATCAAAACATCCTACTTACCAACCAAGACAACAACCTCTAGACCTTTCCCACCTCTAGCTGAATCTTATTCAACCATTTTTCAAAGGTTGTTTCAAGCCTCCTACCTCACCTTACCACCTATCAGACCTTTTGATCCTTTTAATTTGAAACCAACCTGGTATAATGACCATCAAATATGTTCCTATCACAAGACACCTAGGTATGACACAAAGAACTACAAAGCTCTCCAAGCCATTATCCATCAGCTCTATGACAAGGATGATCTTTTACTAGATGAACCTCCCTTTACCCATCTACTAATACACCCAACAATTAGTCACTAACATAATCTTGATCCCCCACTCTTACCTCAAATTGAACAAGAGCCTACCCAACATCATATCCCACCCTTCCCCTCTATCCATACTATTAATGTGGTCATAAGATCACAACAAAAGGATAAAAGGAAGGCCAAAGTGTCCATTCCTTGGGCATACCCACCAACTCATCCTAAACCAAACTAGATCTAAACCTTTATGTCTTTAACTAAGCCTAAAGCTACCATCTTAGGCACATCAGAGGCTAACCCCTCTAAATCCATCAAGAGGATCATTCTTAAATAACTCCATCAAACCCCAACTAATATGAGCCTTTATGAGCTCATTTCCACCTCACCCCACCATCATCAAGTCATGATCAAGGCTATACAAGCCATTGAATTCAGACTGTGGGATTCCCAACCTATAGAAGCATTTTTGGTGCTCTCCAAATCTCCACCCTTTTTACCTTTAAGAACTCAAAGATACCTTATATCCACCCTAAGGACCAAAATTCCCCTCTCTTTATTACCTCCCATATCAACCAAACCAACATCAAATGGGTTATGATCGATTGGGGAGCCAATATCAACATTATCTCTTCCCATGCCTATGACCAGCTCAAGCTATTAGAAAATATCATATCCATGACTTTATCCATCCTTAATCCTTTAATTACACTACGACCACCACCTTAGGAGATATTATCCTTCACATCTATCTAGAACCTCACATGCTTCCTAAACTCTTATATATGGTCAAAGGTGAATTCTAGTATAATGTTGTACTCAAGAGACCTTAGATCCATGCCATGGGTTGTGTACCCTCCACCCTCCATCTATGTGTCAAATTTGAACATGAAGGTCAATTTGTTACCATAGAAGCTGAACCTAGCCCTTTTAAAACATGCAATATGAACTAATGACCTAATGACATTCTTCTACCTCTATCTAAAACACCATAAGTACCCACTATTAAGCCCTCACCCATGGAAGTCAAATCCATTGCTTCCCCTTCCACTGAGGCATCTACCATCTCATCTATTCTTTCTAACTAGATGCTCATCATTGATCTTGTATAACCAACCTTCCAACACTTTACCCTTAGAGAATACCACCTCCTCACCCTTGATGCCTTCCAAACTCCTCAAGAATAGGAAAAGCTCAACCATCAACTAGGTTATGATCCTAATATTGGAAGCATTGTTCCTTTAGGACCTCCCAACTATCAAACCCAATTTATATATGGGGGAATTGAAAAATCACTTAATACTACCACCACCCACCCCTTACCTTAACCATTCAACTCTAACTTCTCTTACTTGGACAACCTTGACTTTGCTAAACTATACCTTCATAGATGTGCCTAGAAGGGATTTGGTTTAGAATGATATGATCATGGTCCACACACATTGATCTCAATTGAGATTCATAAGCCTCATGATAAACATATCCTTGCCTTCATTCTACCCAATAAGAATAAATCCAAACAACCTACTATTACCATTATTAAAGAATAAACCCCTTCCTCACCAACAACCCCTCCACTTGAGTGTGAGGACATCATCCCACATAATTTTTTTTCAACATGATAACCTTCACCCCCTCACTTATAAAAACTAAGTGGCACCCATATTTATGCCTTTAATCCATCCTAAGCTGGTGGGAGATGACTCTCCTACCATTCACACCATCCATTGCCAAGATGATGATTCTATTATCACCTACTTTGGTACACATGATTCTTCTATCCACAAATCCTTTCCTCCAGAGACCTCAACCATGTTGAATTATACTACCATGAACATTAACATAGGCACTTTGAACAACCCCGATGTCATCAAACTTGGCCAAATTCTCACCCTTAAGGAACTAGAGGACTTCTCTACCTTCCTCCAAGACTGTAGTATTACATTTGCCTAGTTATATGTTGACATGCCTAATATTGACCCAGCCATTACCACCCACAACATTGTGACTAACCATGACACCAAACCTATCAGACAAAAACTTTGGTGAATGCATCCTCACATAGCTCTCTTTGTCAAAGAAGAGCTTCAATGCCTCTTTTTTTTCAAATTCATTCAACCCATCGATTATCCCTAATGGGTTTCAAACATTATGCCTATCACTAAAGCCATAGGGGGACTATGTATCTATGTGGACTTTCATGAACTCAACCTCACCTACCCAAAAGATGAATTTACTCTACCTATAACTAACCAAATTGTTGATCTTATAGCGATCCATGAGATGTTGGCTCTCATGGATGGATTCTTGGGTTATAATCAGACTTTGATTGCCCTTGAATATCATCACAAAACAGAATTTATCACCCCATGGGGGACTTTCTATTATAGAGTCATGCCCTTCAGTCTTAATAACATTGGTGTAACCTACCAACGTGTCATGACCTATATTTTCCATGACCTTATCCATACAATCATTGAAGACTATGTGGATGACTTCTGGAAGTCTAAGATTCATAAAGACCATTTAGTCTTTCTCAAGATTATCTTCAAGTGAGTTATCCACTATCAAGTCTACCTCAATCCTAAGAAATTTATTTTTGGGGTCTTGTCGAGCAAACTTATTGGATTCATCATTTCCCTTCAAGGAATCAAGGTTGATCTAGCCAAAATTAAATCCATCTTTGAGATGCTACCACCAACTAATGCTAAAAAACTCCATAGTTTTTAGGGGAAGCTTCAATCCATTTATCACTTCATCTCTTATCTCTTTGATTGGTGTCAACCCTTCCATCACCTCTTGAAAAAGGTCTTTGATGCACTCAAAAGGTACCTTATATCTCCACCTATCCTCACACCTCCTAAGGATGACCAACCTTTCTACCTTTACATATATGAAACTAACCATTCCCTAGGGGCAATGCTTTCCCATTAGGATGAAAAACATAAAGAGAAAGCCATCTATTACATTAGTCACACATTTGTCGAGTATGAAAATTAGTACACACATATCAAGAAACTTTACTTGGCTCTAGTCTTCATGGCCACCAAAATTCGCCACTACCTTCTTAACCACAAAATGTTTGACATAACTAATACCAATCCATTCAAGTAAATGCACTCCAAACCATACCAAAACCAACATATGGCTAAGTGGTTCATGTTTTTAGCTAAGTTTGACCTTGAGTTTCTTCAGCAAAAATAAATCAAGGGGAAAGTCATTACCAACTAGTTGGTTGATGGATCCCTAACAAACAACCAACCTCCCCCTCTTGAATTTATAGATGATTCAATTGCAATTATATCTCAAGAAAATTTTACCAATCACGTAACCATGTTTTTTTATGGTTCTAAATGTCAACATGGCGGGGGAGCCAACATCATCCTTATCCCCCTTATTATGGAACCACTCCCTTTAACATTTAAACTTGACTTTAACTGTACCAACAATGTGGTTGAGTATGAATCCCTAGTTATCAGCCTCCAAAATACCTTAGCCTTAGGAATTAGAACAATCAATATCTTTTGTGACTCCCAACTTATAGTCAACCAAGTCACCAACATTTACTAGTGTAAGAATGAGGTTTTACAATTGTACAAGAAACTAGTTATAGAGATTTTAACATCATTCAAACACTACCATATTCAAACCACCCCATGATTCACCAATAATTTTGCTAATACCATGGATTTTATTACCTCTCAAATCTCATCAGTACCTTTCGAATCCAAACTATCAGTCATTGTCCATTGCCTCACTGAGCCCTCTTATAAATCAGACACTCCAACCATCTTTAGTGTGGATGAGATTCTGCCTAACCTTTGGTATCAACAAACCTTTAACTACCTTCACTTTGGCATAGTTCCCTCTATCCTCTCTATGAATTCCCATCGATCATTAATTTAGATCACCTCCCATTATACCATTATAGGAGGAATTCTCTAACAACATGGTTTTGGTGGTCTCCTATTCTATTGCCTTCATAGTCCACAACCCTCTCACACTATCAAGGAGACAAATGAGGGTATCTATGGGGGAAATTTAGTAAACTCATTGTGGCTAAGCGCATCCTCTACTTAGGCTATTACTAGCCTTCCCTTAACCAAGATTGTTGTGATTATGTGAAAAAGTGTGTCAAGTATCAACAACACACTAGTTTACATCATATACCTTATAATAGTCTTCATGTTTCTATAGAATTTTGGACCTTTTCACAATGGGGTCTAGACATTATCAATGAAATCAACCCTCACTCTTCATAATGAAATCATTATATCATTACCATGACTAAATATTTTACCAAATGGGTGGAGGCTATTCTTCTTATCTCAACAAAAGCTGAAAAGATTGTCAAATTTATTACCCATCACATCATTTGTCATTTTGATGTTCCCCATAAGATCATCATTGATAATGGTAAATATTTTAAAAATAGACAATTTTAAGGCTTTTATGACATATTTGGTGTTAAACTTAGTTTTTCATCACCTTATCAACCACAAGCAAATAGACAAGCTGAAGCCTCTAATAAGACCCTTAACAACATGCTTACCAAAATGGTTAATGCCTCAAGTTAGGATTGGAACTTGCACATCCCTTTCACCTTATGGACATATTTTACTAGCATCTAAATTCCTACAAGTGTTATGCCTTTTTCTCTTATGTTTGGAGCCAAGGCTGTATTGCCTCTTGAAGTCCAAATACCTTCTTTTTGCATATCTTTACATGACTTTGTTTAAAAAAATGATTATCATCAGGAATGTTTATCTCAACTTGAGCTACTTTATGAGCATCATTTGGTTGCTCTTTCCCATCTTTATGTCTATCAAGAATGAATCAAATGACCTATAAAAAATACCTGAAAGTTTGAGAATTCAACATTGGAGATCTTGTCCTCAAGGAAAACCAACATGTAATTAATATGTATAAAAGAAAAAGGATAAATTTTTCTTTCAATTGGCTTGGAACCTACATCATTACTTAGAAGTATGGATCAGGAGCTTATCATTTGTCCTCTCTCAAAATCAAAGCATAACTTGAGCCTCTTAATGCTTCACACTTATGTCCCTTTTATTGTTAGATTGGGATCACAATCATAATTTGTCTAAATTAAGCTCATCCATCTCAACCACATTCATTTCCCTCTTTTTAGGGGTAATTGCCTAAAACTAAATCATGTTATTATCCATCACAATTATAGCCCAATCTTGAACTATGGGTACCATAACTCTATCCATGTAATGATTCTCATAGTACTTCCCATCTCCTTGAGATCAATTCCTATGGTCATTATCACCTATACCTTTTTTTCACCTATTGAACCTTCATGTTAGCTTAGTTATTCCTTCATAAAGGTAATCTATTGACCATGTATGGGTAAGTATATTTCAAACAAAATCAAATAAAATTCAAAGTGATATCAAATATAAAAAATTAACTATGGGTCACCCTTAGCATTTACAGACTACTCCCTTAAAGGATAGCTATTGAAAATATTCTAAAATTTCCAAACATAATGTGGACTACCCTTGAAGGATATCTATCAAAAGCATTTTAATTAAGCGCATAAAGTTAGACCACTCCCTTGAAGGATGGCTAAGTAAAGCATTAGTTAAATCCAAAAATTTCTTGGAAGCTTCCCACATCGATCAACTTCCCTATCCCTCAAGTAAAAATTGTTAGGCTGTGGAGCTAAAAGCTTCACCAAGATGTAAATAGGAGAAGTCACAGAGCTTGTGGAGGTTACAGAGAGTTGCAAAATTAGTTACAGGGCAACCAGCATTGGTCTGATCAACTGATGTCGGTCAGTTAGCAGTGGAGAAGCAACCGACGTTGGTCACCTATCGGCTGACATCGGTCATTGAGGAGTCGATGTCGGCAGCCTGTACGTGAACATGCAGTTTGCATGTTGATTCCAGAGAGTCTATTTTTAGACTGTTAGTTTGCATGTTAAAGGCTAGTTGTAGTCTTGAGTTGCGCATCTAATTATTGTAATTAAGTTAGTCTAATTATTGTAAGCATGAGATCTATATATGGACTCATGGGCTGTATTGTAAACTTGTAGCTAGAGAGTAAGAGAGAAAATAAGCTCCTTCTGAGAGAGGAAAGTAATGGTGTGTTACTCTTAGTGCCACAGTACCAAGGTGGGTACTGGTTTGGAGAATCAGAAGGGTTCTTCGTATTTGTATGATCTTAGTCAGCAGGTGAGCATGGCTTCTTTTGGAGATCTACAATGGTAAGGTCTAGTGATTTATAGGTAGTAGCAGAGAGCAAGAGATCTACTTAGAGTACGGTTGTGTACTTGGTGTACTGGCAACGTGTTACTGACTGGTTGGAGAGGTGAACATCAATTCTATATTGGAGTTGATTGTTGGGACTGAGAGAGAGAGGGAAGAAGGTCTTGAGGTGTGGCGAGCCTTTGAGGTGGAAGAAGAAGTGGCATCTTATTTATTGTATATTCTTCTGAGTGATTATTAATACAATTGTGTATTGTCTCTCATATTCCTGTGTTGTTTCATATTTCTAGTTACTTATTGATTCTGGTTAAATTCCATGTTTAGTTGCTAATACAAGAAGTAATCATATGTGCTCTATTGGTGGAGCAAGATCCTGACAAGTGGTATCAGAGCATGTTTATTGTTCTAGGTTCCTAACAATTGGTATCAGAGCCTTGGTTGTAGGTTCAAGAGCTGATACCATTAACTGGTATCAGAGCTTTTGGTTGGGTTGACTAATAGGTGGTTCAGATCTGGTAGTGTTTTTGATTACAGGTCACTCTCAGGGGTTTCAGATTGAGTGGGAGTATAGCAATGTAAGAAGAAAGTAAGCTACGAATGGAGAAACTGAATAGCACGAATGGTCTAATTGATGGAAAGAAAGAGCAAGTAAAAGGAGATTGTTGGTTGGTAGAAGATTAGCATGTAGAAGCAGATGTTGTAGGGGTCATTGCACAGGTTGATCTGGATAAAGTAGAATCTTTGTTTACATATTCTTTTGCCTCTTTCCATGTAGCCCAAAATAGAGCATCTTTTCATGGGTACGTCTTTGGAGACTTTGGAGAGATTTATTTATGGGTTGGAGAGCCTTGTCAGATGATTGATGAAGGGGAAGTGAAGTTGAAATTGCAGACAGATGACACATAGTGGTTGAAGGAAGTCATGTAGGTACCAGTCTTGGAGATGAGTCTGATTTCTTCAAAAAATTTGGGTGATGGGAGATGCCCTGTAACTCTCATAGCGGATGTACTTGAATTAGATGGTGGTAAGAAAGTAGGTATCCTTTATCTATCTACTTATATTACTGATTCACCTTTTGTTATAGAGATGTGGCTTTGTAGGCTTGGTCACATATGTAGGAGGGGAATGCATGTTCTTAAGTGGAAGACAGATGTTTTTGACAAGCTAAAAAACTGGAAAGCCTTGGTGTTGATGGAGGAGATGACAGACAGAGATCAGCGGAGTGGATTGAATTATTCTAAGAAGAGCTGTGTTGATTTAAACAGGGTTTTGATCCATGGAGAGCTCATGGGTAAAAAAGTTATCACTCACAGGCGAACACAGGTACCAGCATTGGTCAGACAGTAATTGATGTCAGTAGAAGAAAGACTGACATCAGTCATGAAGGAATCGACGTTAGTAGGAGGGACACTGGCGTCGACCAAGGAAATGATGTCGGCAGTCAGGGTCAGTATAGGGAACTGACATCGGTCGGGAACATACTGGGAGATGGCCGAGATCGGTCACTGAAATGGATATTGGGTAGAAAACAAGCTGTCAACAAGTCTCAAACGCTCATATGGAGGTCAAAAAGGGTAAGTGAACCTCATTTTCATTGTTCACCTTCTTTATATTGCTTATTGATGGTCAAGAACCAGGAAGATGGAAGAGGCAATGCAGGTAGAATCCAGATATAGTGGGAGCTTGGCATGGATGAGGAGTGTGAGTCCTTGGAGAAGAACCAAATAGGTGTTCATTGGTAGAGTTGTCAGCTAGAAGTAAGCACTGAGAGATGGAATGGATTCCCAAGTTAAAGAAGAGAGTGGATGGATACGTGAGACGGAAGGCCAAGGCATATGGTCTTGAGGTAGCTGCAGGACAGTGGTACAAATTTTGACAGGTGGATGACTAAGCATGGCTTCAGTCAATGTCAATGTAACTATTGTGTTTGTCTTACTAGGTGGATGATGAGTCACGACATTATCCAGTTACTGTATGTGAATGGTATACTAGTTATAGGTTCAGAGATACAGGAATTTGCTGAGCTAAGGGTAAGGTTAGTTCAGAGGTGTGTCATGAAGAATTTGGAGCAGCGAAATTCTTTGGCATAAGAGACATGGAGATTTTATCTCTAGTGGGAGCTAGTGTGTAGATGGTGTTGGTAGGGTTCATGATGTAGGATGCAGAATTAGAAAGCACACCAAGGGTTGAATAGCTCAAGCTTAGCTTAGAACAAGGTTTGAAATCACATGAGGTCTAGTGTAGACCTGAGTTTTCCCAAGCAGTGGGGTTGTCAAAAAGTAAGGAGCCAATTCAGGGAAGGAGTACTGGAGGGTAGTTCAGTAGATTCTCAGGTATCTGAGAGGGATCATTAGCAGGGATTCTTGTTATGCAAGGTCAAGGTCTTCACTACATGGATATGTAGGTTCAGATGAGGCAGGTTACTTGAATGACAGGTGTAGCATCACAGGTTGTGTGGTGGTTAGTCTTCAAGATTGATCTTGAAGAGGAATACAAGCCAAGGAATAATTTAGATAGTGTATAGGTATAGGTATAGGTGCATTTGTTTATCTCCAAGTTGGATATTGTTAGGTTGCAGAGCTAAAAGCTTCACCAGGATGCAAACAGGAGAAGTCACGGAGCTTGCAAAGGTTGCAGAGAGTTACAGAATCATTTACAGGGCAACCAACATCGGTCTGATCAACCGATGTTGGTCAGTTAGCAGTGGAGAAGCAACCAACATCGGTCACCTATTGGCTGACATGGGTCATTAAGGAGCTGATGTCGGCAGCCTGTACATGAACATGCAATTTGCATGTTAATTTTGGAGAGTCTATTTTTGGACTGTTAGTTTGCATGTTAGAGGCTAGTTGTAGTCTTGAGTTGTGCATCTAATTATTGTAATTAAGTTAGTCTAATTATTGTAAGCATGAGATCTATATATGGACTCATGGGCTGTATTGTAAATTTGTAGCTAGATAGTAAGAGAGCAAATAAGCTCCTTTTGAGAGAGGAGAGCAATGGTGTGTTACTCCTAGTGCCATAGTACCAAGGTGGGTACTGATTTTGAGAATTAGAAGGGTTCTTCGTATTTGTATGATCTTAGTCAGCAAGTGAGCATGGCTTCTTTTGGAGATCTACAATGGTGAGTTAGGTCTAGTGATTTATAAGTAGCAGCAGAGAGCAGGAGATCTACTTGGAGTATGGTTGTGTACTTGGTGTACTAGCAGTGTGTTACTGATTGGTTGGAGAGGTGAACATCAATTTTATATTGGAGTTGATTGTTAGGACCAAGAGAGAGAGGGAAGAAGGTCTTGAGGTGTGGCAAGCCTTTGAGGTGGAAGAAGAAGTGGCATCTTCTTTATTGTATATTCTTCTGAGTGATTATTAATACAATTGTGTATTGTCTCTCATATTCATGTGTTGTTTCATATTTCTAGTTACTTATTGATTCTGGTTAAATTCCATGTTTAGTTGCTAATACAAGAAGTAATCATATGTGCTCTATTGGTGGAGCAAGATCCTGACAAGTGGTATCAGAGCATGTTTATTGTTCTAGGTTCCTAACAGTTGGTATCAAAGCCTTGGTTGTAGGTTCAAGAGCTGATACCATCAATTGGTATCAGAGATTTTGGTTGGATTGACTAATAGGTGGTTCAGATCTAGTAGTGTTTTTGATTATAGGGCACTCTCAGGGGTTTCAGATTGAGAGGGAGTATAGCAATGGTAGAATAAAATAAGCTACGAATGGAGAAATTGAATAGCACGAATGGTGTGATTGATGGAAAGAAAGAGCAAGTAAAAGCAGATTATTGGTTGGTAAAAGATCAGCATGTAGAAACAGATGTTGCAGGGGTCATTGTACAGGTTGCTCTGGATAAAGTAGAATCTTTGTTTACAGATTCTTTTGCCTCTTTCCATGTAGCTTGAAATAGAGAATCTTTTCATGGGTACGTCTTTGGAGACTTTGGAGAGATTTATTTAGGGGTTGGAGAGCCTTGTCAGATGATTGATGAAGGGTAAGTGAAGCTGAAATTATAGACGGATGACACATAGTGGTTGAAGGAATTCATGCAGGTACCAGTCTTGGAGATGAGTCTAATTTCTTCAAAAAATTTGGGTGATGGGAGATGCACTGCAACTCTCACAGCAGATGCACTTGAATTAGATGGTGGTAGGAAATTAGGTATCCTTTATCTATCTACTTATATTACTGATTCACCTTTTGTTACAGAGATGTGGCTTTGTAGGCTTGGTCACATATGTAGGAGGGGAATGCATGTTCTTAAGTGGAAGACAAATGTTTTTGACAAGCTAAAGAACTAGAAAGCCTTGGTGTTCATGGAGGAGATGACAGACAGAGATCAGCAGAGTGGACTAAATTATTTTGAGCAAGGCTGTGTTGATTTGAATAGGGTTGTGATCCATGGAGAGCTTGTGGGTAAAAAATTTATCACTCACAAGTGAACACAGGTACTGGCGTCAGTCAGACAGTAATCGACGTCGATAGAAGGAAGACCGACATCGATCATGAAGGAACCAATGTCGGTAGGAGGGACACTGGCGTCGGCTAAGGAAATGACGTCGACAGTCAGGGTCAATGTAGGGAACTGACATCGATCAGAAGGAGACTGGGAGATTTCTGAGATTGGTCACTGGAACAGATATTGGGTAGACAACAAGCTGTCAACAAGTCTCAAACGCTCATATGGAGGTCAGAAAGGGTAAGTGAACCTCGTATTCATTGTTCACCTTCTTTATATTGCTTATTGATGGTCAAAAACCAAGAAGATGGAAGAGGCAATGCAGGTAGAATCTAGATATAGTGGGAGCTTGGCATGGATGAGGAGTTTGAGTCCTTGGAGAAGAACCAAATAGGTGTTCATTGGAAGAGTTTTCAGCTGGAAGTAAGCACTGAGAGATGGAATGGATTCCCAAGTTAAAGAAGAGAGTGGATGGATACGTGAGACGGAAGGCCAAGGCATATGGTCTTGAGGTAGCTGTAGGACAGTGGTACAGATTTTGATAGGTGGATGACTAAGCATGGCTTCAGTCAATGTCAGTGTAACTATTGTGTTTGTCTTACTAGGTGGATGATGAGTCGTGACATTATCCAGTTACTATATGTGAATGGTATACTAGTTATAGGTTCAAAGATATAGGAATTTGTTGAGCTAAGGGTAAGGTTAGTTCAGAGGTGTGTCATGAAGAATTTGGAGCAGCAAAATTCTTTGGCATAAGAGACATGGAGATTTTATCTCCAGTGGGAGCTGGTGTGTAGACGGTGTTGGTAGGGTTCATGATGTAGGATGCAGAATCAGAAAGCACACCAAGGGTTGAATAGCTCAAGCTTAGCTTAGAACAAGGTTCGAAATCACATGAGGTCTAGTGTAGACCTGAGTTTTCCCAAGCAGTGGGGTTGTCAAAAAGTATGGAGCCAATTCAGGGAAGGAGTACTGGAGGGTAGTTCAGTAGATTCTTAGGTATCTGAGAGGGATCAACAGCAGGGATTCTTGTTATGCAGGGTCAAGGTCTTCACTACATGGATATGTAGGTTTAGATGAGGCAGGTTACTTGAATGACAGGTGTAGCATCACAGGTTGTGTGGTGGTTAGTCTTCAAGATTGATCTTGAAGAGGAATACAAGCCAATGAATAATTTAGATAGGGTACAGGTACAGGTATAGGTGTAGTTATTTATCTCCAAGTGGGAGATTGTTAGGTTTTGGAGCTATAAGCTTCACCAAGATGCAAACAAGAGAAGTCACAAAGCTTGCAGAGGTTACAGAGAGTTACAGAATCAGTTATAGGGCAACCGATGTCAGTCTGATCAACCGATGTTGGTTAGTTAGTAGTGGAGAAGCAATCGATGTCGGTCACCTGTCGGCTGACATGGGTCATTAAGGAGCTGATGTCGGCAGCCTGTACATGAACATGCATTTTGCATGTTGATTTTGGAGAGTCTATTTTTGGACTGTTAATTTGCATGTTAGAGGCTACTTGTAGTCTTGAGTTGTGCATCTAATGATTGTAATTAAGTTAGTCTAATTATTGTAAGCATGAGATCTATATATGGACTCATGGGCTGTATTTTAAACTTGTAGCTAGAGAGTAAGAGAGCAAATAAGCTCCTTTTGAGAGAGGAGAGCAATGGTGTGTTACTCCTAGTGCCATAGTACCAAGGTGGGTACTGGTTTGGAGAATCAGAAGTGTTCTTCATATTTGTATGATCTTAGTCAGCAAGTGAGCATGGCTTCTTTTGGAGATCTGCAATGGTGAGTTAGGTCTAGTGATTTATAGGTAGCAGCAGAGAGCAGGAGATCTACTTGGAGTACGGTTGTGTACTTGGTGTAATGGCAGCGTGTTACTGACTGGTTGGAGAGGTGAACATCAATTCTATATTGGAGTTGATTGTTGAGACCGAGAGAGAGAGGGAAGAAGGTCTTGAGGTGTGGCAAGCCTTTGAGGTGGAAGAAGAAGTGGCATCTTCTTTATTGTATATTCTTCTGAGTGATTATTAATACAATTGTGTATTGTCTCTCATATTCATGTGTTGTTTCATATTTCTAGTTACTTATTGATTCTGGTTAAATTTCGTGTTTAGTTGCTAATACAAGAAGTAATCATATGTGCTCTATTGGTGGAGCAAGATCCTGACAAGTGGTATCAGAGCATGTTTATTGTTCTAGGTTCCTAACAATTGGTATCAAAGCCTTGGTTGTAGGTTCAAGAGCTGATACCATCAATTGGTATCAGAGCTTTTGGTTGGGTTGACTAACAGGTGGTTTAGATTTAGTAGTGTTTTTTATTATAGGGCACTCACAGGGGTTTCGGATTGAGTGGGAGTATAGCAATGGTAGAATAAAGTAAGCTACGAATGGAGAAAATGAATAGCACGAATGGTCTGATTGATGGAAAGAAAGAGTAGGTAAAAGGAGATTGTTGGTTGGTAGAAGATCAGCGTGTAGAATCAGATGTTGCAAGGGTCGTTGCACAGTTTGCTTTGGATAAAGTAGAATCTTTGTTTACAGATTCTTTTGCCTCTTTCCATGTAGCTTGAAATAGAGCATCTTTTCATGGGTACGTCTTTAGAGACTTTGGAGAGATGTATTTAGGGGTTGGAGAGCCTTGTCAGATGATTGATGAAGGGGAAGTGAAGATGAAATTGTAGATGGATGACACATAGTGGTTGAAGGAAGTCATGCAGGTACCAGTCTTGGAGATGAGTCTAATTTCTTCAAAAAATTTGGGTGATGGGAGATGCACTGTAACTCTCACAGCAGATGCACTTGAATTAGATGGTGGTAAGAAAGTAGGTATCCTTTATCTATCTACTTATATTACTGATTCACCTTTTGTTATAGAGATGTGGCTTTGTAGGCTTGGTCACATATGTAGGAGGGGAATGCATGTTTTTAAGTGGAAGACAGATGTTTTTGACAAGCTAAAGAACTGGATAGCCTTGGTGTTCATGGAGGAGATGACAGATAGAGATCAGTGGAGTGGACTAAATTATTTTGAGCAAGGCTGTGTTGATTTGAACAGGGTTTTGATCCATGGAGAGCTCGTGGGTAAAAAAATTATCACTCACAAGTGAACACAGGTACTGGCATCAGTCAGATAGTAATCGATGTCGGTATTAGGAAGACCGACATCGGTCATGAAGGAACTGACATCGGCAGGAGGTACACTGGCATCGGCCAAGGAAATGATGTCGGTAGTCATGGTCAGTGTAGGGAACTGACATCGATCAGGAGCAGACTAGGAGATGGCCGAGATCGGTCACTGGAACGGATATTGGGCAGACAACAAGCTGTTAACTAGTCTCAAATGCTCATATGGAGGTCAGAATGGGTAAGTGAACCTCATATTCATTATTCACCTTCTTTATATTTCTTATTGATGGTCAAAAACTAGGAAGATGGAAGAGACAATGCAGGTAGAATCTAGATATAGTGGGAGCTTAGCATGGATGAGGAGTGTGAGTCCTTGGAGAAGAACCAAATAGGTGTTCATTGGTAGAGTTATCAGCTGGAAGTAAGCACTGAGAGATGGAATGGATTCCCAAGTTAAAGAAGAGAGTGGATGGATACGTGAGACTGAAGGCCAAGGCATATGGTCTTGAGGTAGCTACAAGACAGTGGTACAGATTTTGACAGGTGGATGACTAAGCATGGTTTCAGTCAATGTCAGTGTAACTATTGTGTTTGTCTTACTAGGTGGATGATGAGTCATGACATTATCCAGTTACTGTATGTGAATGGTATACTAGTTATAGGTTCAGAGATATAGGAATTTGTTGAGCTAAGGGTAAGGTTAGTTCAGAGGTGTGTCATGAAGAATTTGGAGCAGCAAAATTCTTTGGCATAAGAGACATGGAGATTTTATCTCTAGTGGGAGCTAGTGTGTAGACGGTGTTGGTAGGGTTCATGATGTAGGATGCAAAATCAAAAAGCACACCAAGGGTTGAATAGCTCAAGCTTAGCTTAGAACAAGGTTCAAAATCACATGAGGTCTAGTGTAGACCTAAGTTTTCCCAAGCAGTGGGGTTGTCAAAAAGTATGGAACCAATTCAGGGAAGGAGTAATGGAGGGTAGTTCAGTAGATTCTCAGGTATCTGAGAGGGATCAACATCAGGGATTCTTGTTATGCAGGGTCAAGGTCTTCACTACATGGATATGTAGGTTCAGATGAGGTAGGTTACTTGAATGACAGGTGTAGCATCACAGGTTGTGTGGTGGTTAGTCTTCAAGATTAATCTTGAAGAGGAATACAAGCCAAGGAATAATTTAGATAGTGTACATGTATAGGTATAGGTGCAGTTGTTTATCTCAAATTGGGAGATTGTTAGGTTGTGGAGCTAAAACCTTCACCAGGATGCAAACAGGAGAAGTCACGGAGCTTGCGGAGGTTGCAGAGAGTTATAGAATCAGTTACAGGGCAATCGGCATCAGTCTGATCAACCGATGTTGGTCAGTTAGCAGTGGAGAAGCAATCGACGTCGGTCACCTATCGGCTGACATGGGTCATTAAGGAGCTGATGTTGGCAGCCTGTACATGAACATACAGTTTGCATGTTGATTTTGGAGAGTCTATTTTTGGACTGTTAGTTTGTATGTTAGAGGCTACTTGTAGTCTTGAGTTGCACATCTAATTATTTTAATTAAGTTAGTCTAATTATTGTAAGCATGAGATCTATATATGGACTCATGGGCTGTATTGTAAACTTGTAGCTAGAGAGTAAGAGAGCAAATAAGCTCCTTTTGAGAGAGGAGAGCAATGGTGTGTTACTCCTAGTGCCATAGTACCAAGGTGGGTACTAGTTTGGAGAATTAGAAGGGTTCTTCGTATTTGTACGATCTTAGTCAGCAAGTGAGCATGGCTTCTTTTGGAGATCTACAATGGTGAGTTAGGTCTAGTGATTTATAGGTAGCAGCAGAGAGCAGGAGATCTACTTATAGTACAGTTGTGTACTTGGTGTACTGGCAGTGTGTTACTGACTGGTTGGAGAGGTGAACATCAATTCTGTATTGGAGTTGATTGTTGGGACCGAGAGAGAGAGGGAAGAAGGTCTTGAGGTGTGGCAAGCCTTTGAGGTGGAAGAAGAAGTGGCATCTTCTTTATTGTATATTCCTCTGAGTGATTATTAATACAATTGTGTATTGTCTCTCATATTCATGTGTTGTTTCATATTTCTAGTTACTTATTGATTCTGGTTAAATTCCGTGTTTAGTTGCTAATACAAGAAGTAATCATATGTGCTTTATTGGTGGAGCAAGATCCTGACAAGTGGTATCAGAGCATGTTTATTGTTCTAGGTTCCTAATAATTGGTATCAAAGCCTTGGTTGTAGGTTCAAGAGCTGATACCATCAATTGGTATCAGAGCTTTTGGTTGGGTTGACTAACAGGTGGTTCATATCTAGTAGTGTTTTTGATTATAGGGCACTCTCAGGGGTTTCAGATTGAGTGGGAGTATAGCAATGGTAGAATAAATTAAGCTACGAATAGAGAAACTGAATAGCACGAATGGTCTGATTGATGGAAAGAAAGAGCAGGTAAAATGAGATTGTTGGTTGGTAGAAGATTAGCGTGTAGAAGTAGATGTTGCAGGCGTCATTGCACAGGTTGCTCTGGATAAAGTAGAATCTTTGTTTACAGATTCTTTTGCCTCTTTCCATGTAGCTTGAAATAGAGCATCTTTTCATAGGTACATCTTTGGAGACTTTGGAGAGATTTATTTAGGGGTTGGAGAGCCTTGTCAGATGATTGATGAAGGGGAAGTGAAGATGAAATTGCAGATGGATGACACATAGTGATTGAAGGAAGTCATGCAGGTACCAGTCTTGGAGATGAGTCTAATTTCATCAGAAAATTTGGGTGATGAGAGATGCACTGTAACTCTCACAACAAATGCACTTGAATTAGATGGTGGTAAGAAAGTAGGTATCCTTTATCTATCTACTTATATTACTGATTCACCTTTTGTTACAGAGATGTGGCTTTGTAGGCTTGGTCACATATGTAGGAGGGGAATGCATGTTCTCAAGTGGAAGACAGATGTTTTTGACAAGCTAAAGAACTAGAAAGCCTTGGTGTTCATGGAGGAGATGACGGACAGAGATCAGCAGAGTGGACTAAATTATTCTGAGCAGGGCTAAGTTGATTTGAATAGGGTTTTGATCCATGGAGAGATCGTGGGTAAAAAAAATTATCACTCACAAGTGAACACAGGTACTGGCGTCAGTCAGACAGTAATCAACGTCGGTAGAAGGAAGACCAACATCGGTCATGAAGAAACTGATGTCGGTAGGAGGGACACTGGCGTCAGCCAAGGAAATCACGTCGGTAGTTAGGGTCAGTGTAGGGAACTGACATCGGTCGGGAGCAGACTGGGAGATGGCTGAGATCGGTCACTGGAACGGATATTGGGCAGACAACAAGCTGTCAACAAGTCTCAAACGCTCATATGGAGGTTAGAAAGGGTAAGTGAACCTCATATTCATTGTTCACCTTATTTATATTGCTTATTGATGGTCAAGAACCAGGAAGATGGAAGAGGCAATGCAGGTAGAATCTAGATATAGTGGGAGCTTGGCATGGATGAGGAGTGTGAATCCTTGGAGAAAAACCAAATAGGTGTTCATTGGTAGAGTTGTCAGCTGGAAGTAAGCACTGAGAGATGGAATGGATTCCCAAGTTAAAGAAGAGAGTGGATGGATACGTGAGACTGAAGGCCAAGGCATATGGTCTTGAGGTAGCTACAGGACAGTGGTACAGATTTTGACAGGTGGATGACTAAGCATGGTTTCAGTCAATGTCAGTGTAACTATTGTGTTTGTCTTACTAGGTGGATGATGATTCATGGCATTATCCAGTTACTGTATGTGAATGGTATAATAGTTATAGGTTCAGAGATATAGGAATTTATTGAGCTAAGGGTAAGGTTAGTTCAGAGGTGTGTCATGAAGAATTTGGAGCAGCGAAATTCTTTGGCATAAGAGACATGGAGATTTTATCTCCAGTGGGAGCTGGTGTGTAGACGGTGTTGGTAGGGTTCATGATGTAGGATGTAGAATCAGAAAGCACACCAAGGGCTGAATAGCTCAAGCTTAGCTTAGAACAAGGCTCGAAATCACATGAGGTCTAGTGTAGACCTGAGTTTTCCCAAGCAGTGGGGTTGTCAAAAAGTATGGAGCCAATTCAGGGAAGGAGTACTGGAGGGTAGTTCAGTAGATTCTTAGGTATCTGAGAGGGATCAACATCAGGGATTCTTGTTATGCAGGGTCAAGGTCTTCACTACATGGATATGTAGGTTCAGATGAGGCAGGTTACTTGAATGACAGGTGTAGCATCACAAGTTGTGTGGTGGTTAGTCTTCAAGATTGATCTTGAAGAGGAATACAAGCAAAGGAATATTTTAGATAGTGTACAAGTACAGGTATAGGTGCAGTTGTTTATCTCAAATTGGGAGATTATTAGGTTGTGGAGTTAAAAGCTTCACCAGGATGCAAACAGGAGAAGTCACGGAGCTTACGGAGGTTGCAGAGAGTTACAGAATCAGTTACAGGGCAACTGGCATCAGTCTGATCAACCGATGTTGGTCAGTTAGTAGTGGAGAAGCAACCAATGTTAGTCACCTGTCGGCTGACATGGGTCATTAAGGAGCTGATGTCGGTAGCCTATACATGAACATGCAATTTGCATGTTGATTTCAGAGAGTCTATTTTTAGACTGTTAGTTTGCATGTTAGAGGTTACTTGTAGTCTTGAGTTGCACATCTAATTATTATAATTAAGTTAGTCTAATTATTGTAAGCATGAGATCTATATATGGACTCATGGGCTATATTGTAAACTTGTAGCTAGAGAGTAAGAGAGAAAATAAGCTCCTTTTGAGAGAGGAGAGCAATGGTGTGTTACTCCTAGTGCCATAGTACCAAGGTGGGTACTGGTTTGGAGAATCAGAAGGGTTTTTCATATTTGTATGATCTTAGTCAGCAAGTGAGCATAGCTTCTTTTGGAGATCTACAATGGTGAGTTAGGTCTAGTGATTTATAGGTAGCAGCAGAGAGCAGGAGATCTACTTGGAGTACGATTGTGTACTTGGTGTACTAGCATCGTGTTACTGACTGGTTGGAGAGGTGAACATCAATTCTGTATTGGAGTTGATTGTTGGGACCGAGAGAGAGAGGGAAGAAGGTCTTGAGGTGTGGCAAGCCTTTGAGGTGGAAGAAGAAGTGGCATCTTCTTTATTGTATATTCTTCTGAGTGATTATTAATACAATTGTGTATTGTCTCTCATATTCATGTGTTGTTTCATATTTCTAGTTACTTATTGATTCTGGTTAAATTCCGTGTTTAGTTGCTAATACAAGAAGTAATCATATGTGCTTTATTGGTGGAGCAAGATCCTGACAAGTGGTATCAGAGCATGTTTATTGTTCTAGGTTCCTAACAATTGGTATCAAAGCCTTGGTTGTAGGTTCAAGAGCTGATACCATCAATTGGTATCAAAGCTTTTGGTTGGGTTGACTAATAGGTGGTTCAGATCTAGTAGTGTTTTTGATTATAGGGCACTCTCAGGTGTTTTAGATTGAGTGGGAGTATAGCAATGGTAGAATAAAGTAAGCTACGAATGGAGAAACTGAATAGCATGAATGGTCTGATTGATGGAAAGAAAGAGCAGGTAAAAGGAGATTGCTGGTTGGTAGAAGATCAGCGTGTAGAAGCAGATGTTGCAGGGGTTGTTGCACAGGTTGCTCTGGATAAAGTAAAATCTTTGTTTATAGATTCTTTTGCCTCTTTCCATGTAGCTTGAAATAGAGCATCTTTTCATGGGTACATCTTTGGAGACTTTGGAGAGATTTATTTAGGGGTTGGAGAGCCTTGTCAGATGATTGATGAAGGATAAGTGAAGCTAAAATTGCAGACGGATGACACATAGTGGTTGAAGGAAGTCATGCAGGTGCTAGTCTTGGAGATGAGTCTAATTTCTTCAAAAAATGTGGGTGATGGGAGATGCACTGTAACTCTCATAGTAGATGCACTTGAATTAGATGGTGGTAAGAAAGTAGGTATCCTTTATCTATCTACTTATATTACTGATTCACCTTTTGTTACAGAGATGTGGCTTTGTAGGCTTGGTCACATATGTAGGAGGGGAATGCATGTTCTTAAGTGGAAGATAGATGTTTTTGACAAGATAAAGAATTGGAAAGCCTTGGTGTTCATGGAGGAGATGATGGATAGAGATCAGCGGAGTGGACTAAATTATTTTGAGCAGGGCTGCGTTGATTTGAACATGGTTTTGACCCATGGAGAGCTCGTGGGTAAAAAATTTATCACTCACAAGTGAATACAGGTACTGGCATTAGTCAGACAGTAATCGACGTTGGTAGAAGGAAGATCGACATCGATAATGAAGGAACTAACGTTGGCAGGAGGGACACCGGCATCGGCCAAGGAAATGACATCGGCAGTCAGGGTTAGTGTAGGGAACTGACATCGGTCAGGAGCAGACTGGGAGATGGCCAAGATCGGTCATTAGAAAGGATATTGGGTGGACAACAAGTTGTGAACAAGTCTCAACACTCATATGGAGGTCAGAAAGGGTAAGTGAACCTCATATTCATTGTTCACCTTCTTTATATTGCTTATTGATGGTTAAGAACCAGGAAGATGGAAGAGGTAATGCAGGTAGAATCTAGATATAGTGGGAGCTTGGCATGGATGAGGAGTGTGAGTCCTTGGAGAAGAACCAAACAGGTGTTTGTTGGTAGAGTTATCAGCTGGAAGTAAGCACTGAGAGACGGAATGGATTCCCAAGTTAAAAAAGAGAGTGGATGGATACATGAGACGGAAGGCCAAGGCATATGGTCTTGAGGTAGATGTAAGATAGTGGTACAAATTTTGATAGGTGGATGACTAAGCATGGCTTCAGTCAATGTCAGTGTAACTATTGTGTTTGTCTTACCAGGTGGATGATGAGTCACAACATTATCCAGTTACTGTATGTGAATGGTATACTAGTTATAGGTTCAGAGATACAAGAATTTGTTGAACTAAGGGTAAGGTTAGTTCAGAGGTGTGTCATGAAGAATTTGGAGCAACAAAATTCTTTGGCATAAGAGACATGGAGATTTTATCTCCAGTGGGAGCTGGTGTGTAGACAGTGTTGGCAGGGTTCATGATGTAGGATGCAGAATCAGAAAGCACACCAAGGACTGAATAGTTCAAGCTTAGCTTAGAACAAGGTTCGAAATCACATGAGGTCGAGTGTAGACCTGAGTGTTCCCAAGTAGTGGGGTTGTCAAAAAGTATGGAGCCAATTCAGGGAAGGAGTACTGGAGGGTAGTTTAGTAGATTCTTATGTATCTGAGAGGGATCAACAACAAGGATTCTTGTTATGCAGGGTCAAGGTCTTCACTACATGGATATGTAGGTTCAGATGAGGCAGGTTACTTGAATGACAGGTGTAGCATCACAGGTTGTGTGGTGGTTAGTCTTCAAGATTGATCTTGAAGAGGAATACAAGCCAAGGAATAATTTAGATAGTGTACAAGTATAGGTATAGGTGCAGTTGTTTATCTCCAAGTGGGAGATTGTTAGGTTGTGGAGCTAAAAGCTTCACCAGGATGCAAACAGGAGAAGTCACAGAGCTTGCAAAGGTTGCAGAGAGTTACAGAATCAGTTACAGGGCAATTGGCATCAGTCTGATCAACTGATGTTGGTCAGTTAGCAGTGGAGAAGCAACCAACATCGGTCACCTGTCAGTTGACATGGGTCATTAAGGAGCCGATGTCGACAGTCTGTACATGAACATGCAGTTTGCATGTTGATTTCAGAGAGTCTATTTTTGGACTGTTAGTTTGCATGTTAGAGGCTAGTTGTAGTCTTGAGTTGCGCATCTAATTATTGTAATTAAGTTAGTCTAATTATTGTAAGCATGAGATCTATATATGGACTCATGGGCTGTATTGTAAACTTGTAGCTAGAGAGTAAGAGAGCAAATAAGCTCTTTCTGAGAGAGGAGAGCAATGGTGTGTTACTCCTAGTGACATAGTACCAAGGTGGGTACTGGTTTGGAGAATTAGAAGGGTTCTTCATATTTGTATGATCTTAGTCAGCAAGTGAGTGTGGCTTCTTTTGGAGATCTACAATGGTGAGTTAGGTCTAGTGATTTATAGGTAGCATTAGAGAGCAGGAGATCTACTTGGAGTATGGTTGTGTACTTGGTGTACTGGCAGCGTGTTACTGATTGATTGGAGAGGTGAACATCAATTCTGTATTGGAGTTGATTGTTGGGACCGAGAGAGAGAGGGAAGAAGGTCTTGAGGTGTGGCAAGCCTTTGAGGTGGAAGAAGAAGTGGCATCTTCTTTATTGTATATTCTTCTGAGTGATTATTAATACAATTGTGTATTGTCTCTCATATTCATGTGTTGTTTCATATTTCTAGTTACTTATTGATTCTGGTTAAATTTCGTGTTTAGTTGCTAATACAAGAAGTAATCATATGTGCTCTATTGGTGGAGTAAGATCCTGACAAGTGGTATCAGAGCATGTTTATTGTTATAGGTTCCTAACAATTGGTATCAAAGCCTTGGTTGTAGGTTCAAGAGCTGATACCATCAATTGGTATAAAAGCTTTTGGTTGGGTTGAATAACAGGTGGTTCAGATCTAGTAGTGTTTTTGATTATAGGGCACTCTCAAGGGTTTTAGATTGAGTGGGAGTATAGCAATGGTAGAAGAAAGTAAGATACGAATGGAGAAACTGAATAGCATGAATTGTCTTATTGATGGAAAGAAAGAGCAGGTAAAAGGAGATTGTTGGTTGGTAGAAGATCAGCGTGTAGAAGCAGATGTTGTAGGGGTCATTGCACAGGTTGCTCTAGATAAAGTAGAATCTTTGTTTACAGATTCTTTTGCCTCTTTCCATGTAGTTTGAAATAGAGCATCTTTTCATGGGTACGTCTTTGGAGACTTTGGAGAGATTTATTTAGGGGTTGGAGAGCGTTGTCGGATGATTGATGAAGGGGAAGTGAAGCTGAAATTATAGATGGATGACACATAGTGGTTGAAGGAAGTCATGCAGGTACCAGTCTTGGAGATGAGTCTAATTTCTTTAGAAAATTTGGGTGATGGGAGATGCAATGTAACTCTCACAGCAGATGCACTTGAATTAGATGGTGGTAAGAAAGTAGGTATCCTTTATCTATCTACTTATATTACTGATTCACCTTTTCTTATAGAGATGTGGCTTTGTAGGCTTGGTCACATATGTAGGAGGGGAATGCATGTTTTTATATGGAATATAGATGTTTTTGACAAGCTAAAGAACTGGAAAGCCTTGGTGTTAATGGAGGAGATGACAAACAGAGATCAGCGGAGTGGACTAAATTATTCTGAGCAGGGCTGTGTTGATTTGAACAGGGTTTTAATCCATGGAGAGCTCGTGGGTAAAAAATTTATCACTCACAAGTGAACACAGGTACTGGCATCAGTCAGACAGTAATCAACGTCGGTAGAAGGAAGACCGACATCGGTCTTGAAGGAACTGACGTCGGTAGGAGGGACACCGGCATCGGCTAGGGAAACGACGTTGGTAGTCAGGGTTAGAGTAGGGAAATGACATCGGTCGGGAGCAGACTAGGAGATGGCTAAGATCAGTCATTAGAATGGATATTGGGTGGACAACAAGTTGTCAACAAGTCTCAAACGCTCATATGGAGGTCAGAAAGGGTAAGTAAACCTCATATTCATTGTTCACCTTCTTTATATTGCTTATTGATGGTCAAGAACTAGGAAGATGGAAGAGGTAATGCAGGTAGAATCCAGATATAGTGGGAGCTTGGCATGGATGAGGAGTGTGAGTCCTTGGAGAAGAACCAAACAGGTGTTTGTTGGTAGAATTGTCAGCTGGAAGTAAGCACTGAGAGACGGAATGGATTCCCAAGTTAAAGAAGACAGTGGATGGATACATGAGACGGAAGGCCAAGGCATATGGTCTTGAGGTAGATGTAGGATAGTGGTACAGATTTTGACAGGTGGATGACTAAGCATGGCTTCAGTCAATGTCAATGTAACCACTGTGTTTGTCTTACCAGGTGGATGATGAGTCACAACATTATCCAGTTACTGTATGTGAATGGTATACTAGTTATAGGTTTAGAGATACAGGGATTTGTTGAGCTAAGGGTAAGGTTAGTTCAGAGGTGTGTCATGAATAATTTGGAGCAGCAAAATTCTTTGGCATAAGAGACATGGAGATTTTATCTCCAGTGGGAGCTGGTGTGAAGACAGTGTTGGTGGGGTTCATGATGTAGGATGCAGAATCAGAAAGCACACCAAAGGCTAAACAGTTCAAGCTTAGCTTAGAACAGGGTTTGAAATCACATAAGGTCTAGTGTAGACCTGAGTTTTCCCAAGCAGTGGGGTTATCAAAAAGTATGGAGCCAATTCAGGGAAGGAGTACTGGAGGGAGTTCAGTAGATTCTCAGGTATCTGAGAGGGATCAACAGCAAGGATTCTTGTTATGCACGGTCAAGGTCTTCACTACATGGATATGTAGGTTCAGATGAGGCAGGTTACTTGAATGCCAGGTGTAGCATCCAGGTTGTCTGGTGGTTAGTCTTCAAGATTGATCTTGAAGAGGAATACAAGCCAGGGAATAATTTAGATGATGTATAGGTACAGGTATAGGTTCAACTATTTATCTCCAAGTGGGAGATTGTTAGGTTGTGGAGCTAAAAGTTTCACCAGGATGCAAACAGGAGAAGTCACAGAGCTTGCAGAGAGTTGCAGAATCAGTTACAGGACAACCAGTGTCGGTCTGATCAACCGACGTTAGTCAGTTAGTGGTGGAGAAGCAACCGACGTCGGTCACCTGTCGGCTGACATCGGTCATTGAGGAGCCGACGTCGGTAGCCTGTACATGAACATGCAGTTTGCATGTTGATTCCAGAGAGTCTATTTTTGGACTGTTAGTTTGCATGTTAGATGGTAGTTGTAGTCTTGAGTTGTGCATCTAATTATTGTAATTAAGTTAGTCTAATTATTGTAAGCATGAGATATATATATGGACTCATGGGCTGTATTGTAAACTTGTAGCTAGAGAGTAAGAGAGCAAATAAGCTCCTTCTAAGAGAGGAGAGCAATGGTGTGTTCCTCCTAGTGCCATAGTACCAAGGTGGGTACTGGTTTGGAGAATTAGAAGGGTTCTTTGTATTTGTATGATCTTAGTCAGCAGGTGAGCATGGCTTCTTTTGGTGATCTACAATGGTGAGTAAGGTCTAGTGATTTGCAGGTAGCAGCAGAGAGCAGGAGATCTACTTGGAGTACGGTTGTGTACTTGGTGTACTGGCAGCGTGTTACTGACTGGTTGGAGAGGTGAACATCAATTCTGTATTGGAGTTGATTGTTGGGACTGAGAGAGAGAGGGAATAAGGTCTTGAGGTGTGGTGAGCCTTTGAGGTGGAAGAAGAAGTGGCATCTTCTTTATTGTATATTCTTTTGAGTGATTATTAATACAATTGTGTATTATCTCTCATATTCCTGTGTTGTTTCATATTTCTAGTTACTTATTGATTCTGGTTAAATTCCGTGTTTAGTTGCTAATACAAGAAGTAATCATATGTTCTCTATTGGTGGAGCAAGATCCTGACAAGTGGTATCAGAGCATGTTTATTGTTCTAGGTTCCTGACAGTAAAAGGAAATCAAGAGCAAAAATATTTTAAAATCCACAATTGACTCTCATAACAATAGTAATCTTGGAAATCCACAATCAACTCTCCTTAGTAGAATTCCTACATTAATCAGTCTACACTTTATATATGGACATAGACTTGTTTATACTACTTCTTTTGACACCTATAGAAAAGGCATACTAGCCTCAATAATGGTTTTGGTTTCACCCATTTTCCCTCCACATATCATATACACGGGACTATGAGCTTACTTGACACAATGTAATCTAGATCCCTATTTATCAACATAAGAATGCTAATGTGAAGCATAAGAAAGTCTTATTTTTAGTAAGCCAATCCAAATTTTGGTTTCATGTTGGTCTTTACCAATGAAAAAGCATCGTGTTCATTTTCTTATCTTTTATTAGTTTATGTAAGCCTATAACTATGTACAAGAATAATAAACATCACATCAAGAGCATGCACATCATGACCTATGTCAACAAGAAATAACATCTATCCATCAATGAGTCAAACACAATGTAAACATATCACAAAAAACCATGAACATCAATCACATCATATGAGCTTATAAGCATGTCATTACACCATCACAAGCATAAAGCAAATCAATGAGAAAAACATCAGGGCATATACCATTTCCTATTTCACTGATATAGCCATAAATAAAGCCATAACATTTATCCATACATAATATATCCTATCATAACCATGAGCAAAATCATATCATCATAGTTAACTTTCTAACATCACATGCCTAAGCTACTAAGTGAAACATCATAAACATGAACCATAACCATAAGCCATAATCACAAATCACAAGCAACTATAATATATAACATCATAATCATCCATCATATACATCAAATCATCAAAAAATAATACATGTCATAGTATGTCAGGCTATCTCAAAAACATATACATCTCGTTACATTGACATGTAGTTTGATATAAAAATAATACATCAAAATAACATATCTTAACATCATCATGAGCCTACACCACTACCAATGGCCCCATCTGTGCTGACACCTATACCTAATGGTAGTCCCCCTAGTACCCTTGCCTATCCAACTATAGAAGCCCACTAACCTAGATTAGTTGTTGATGGCCCACCGACCAAGCTCACTCTATACTCTACATACCTCATAGCCTAGGGTAGTTAGTATAATACCATCACCTCATAGTATCTAATATTTGTAATGGTATCTAAATAGCCAGCTTGGGGTACTATGTTCGATGGCCCTCCTACTGCTACTACACCTTCCACAACCCTCTATTTGAATATATCTCTCACTTATAATAGTGGTGATCTCACCCTATAATACTTGAATCTAGCCCTATAATGTGGCTGCCTATCCCTACAGAGCCTATACTTGAGCTTGGGCCATGGCTAATGTTACCCCTACCTATACACCCTAATCAAATAGATCTATAGCCATTAGTGTCATCACTTTTTCATCTCCACCCACATCTATATCTACATATATAGGTTGGTACCAAGCCATGTATCCATCTATATACCTTACATCATCTATGGGAGCCCTAATAGGAAGCTCCTCAAATCCACCATCCAAAACTATTTGAATAGGTCAAGGAATTGATAATTAAACCTCTGAGTCCTACCTCCTATATCATGGATGTAGACTTGGTATACCCTATAATAACATAAATTGGCATTGCACTTGATCAAAGGGAATCATCTAAATCTCACCCTCTCAGTGGCCCACTATCCACCTATAACTCTATATAGAAATGGTATCCCTCTTGTAGCTTGGCCAAATAAAGAACTATAGGTATGATCTCCATATGATGCCTATAGCTACCAATCCCCCTAGGGTAGCCCTGAACCACTCAACATCATGTGCTCCAACTTTGAGCCCTGATGCAACATAGTCATCCCTCCACCTCATAAAGCCAATAGGGAACTCCAGCTGTGTATACCCCATCTATGGTAATCCCATAAGCCTTAGAACCTAGATGTGTTCATAAGCCTAATAGTGTAGAACCATGCCCATATTGATTCCATACCTCCTATGTTATTTGAAACCCCACAACTCTCTATAAATCTAGACTAGTAACATTGGGACCCACCCAAATACTATCCTCCCAAGTAATAACTCAACCAAAATAGCTAATAATACATAGGGGAATCTCCTTCTACTAGAATATAGAACCCTAAAGTAAGTAACCATGATCATCAACACCATCATAAGTCTCATATCCTTAGGAGCCCTTTGGTATAGTGTTATATAACTAAACCCTCTAGAGTGCCAATGGACTTGGTCACTATCATCTCCATATAGATACTCAACATACTCATCTTGCTTCTCTTGCTCAATCTGGTAGATCACCTCACCACATAGGGGGAGCTGAGTGATCTTATGGAGATCTTTAGGGAGAATAGTCATCTCCTCGATCAATAGTAAGAAGGTATTAATAGCAAGATCCCATCTCTCAATGAGTTCTACTATCATGAATACATCCCTAGGCATGTATTAGTAGTGCCTCATCCCTCTTATACCTACTAGTTTCATAGGTGCCCAATCATCAGTAGTCATCCCCTCCTCAATCAACACAAGAAAGATCTATGACACATAGTCATGTATTTGTATATGTTCCTAAGCTTGTACCAAATCAAAACATTTGGCTTATTCCCCAATTGGTTTCATCTACCCTATATTTTAAACTTTCCCCTAACCCTAACATATTTAACCTCACCATAACCATAACCCATTTACCCCTTGCACCTAACCTAACTGCTTATCTTAACCCTAACTATGAGACTCTAAGCGAAAATGATACCTAAACCCTAAAAAACTTTAAAAAATCCACCTTATAATGGCTAACCACTGATAGTCATGCTAACCACTAATAGTTGGGGACCCCTAGTTCCTAAGGTGTCAACCATCAATGGTCAGACTTGATCATCGATGGTCACCTATGGGTATTCCATGGTTGGAATGCCCAAACCTACCAAGACCCAAAGTAGGAAAAAATTCAAAAACACTACCCTACATAGCATCCCTAGATAAACATACTACCCAAGAACCTACACACCCTATCAATTTGCCACTCTACCCACCCCATTTACCAAAAACCCTACCTAGGTAATGTAGACCCAAATAATAAATTTATAGATCCTCCCCCCAAGAAAACATAAGCAACTAAAAAATCAAACATATCTACCAATTTAGTGCACCCCCTACCTCATTTCATAACCTCTTCTATGTTCTAAGCCCTCAAGTAAATGCCCAGCCACATCCTCATACTCCCTGCATCTTAGACCCACAAAATCTACCACATGCCTCTAACTAAAGAGAAATGCCCACCTCAGCACACACCTTCCTTGAAAATTACCAAAATTGGCTAGATCTTGATCAAACAAAGATAAATAATAAAAAGTAATAAATTACCTTTTATTTTTTACTTTTAGCCCCTTGAATTTTAGGGTTTACCCTAATCATCAATGGTTAAGGTGACCATCAATGATCACCTTCTAGGGACCCTGACCATCGATAGTCAAGATACCCTAGAAAACCCACTTTCACCTTTTACCTAAAACCTCTACATTTTAAGAAATTTACCCTAGGATCTTACCTACTTTTGGAGATGCCTTTATCTTACCAACCCGACCACCTTGTCACCTTGTTGTTGGTCTCTTTTGACCTATTTGATGCATAAATTATAACACTTATTGTTTGTGACTATAATGATGAAATTTCCATGTTGACCCTTTTGTATTTTGTGCCACCTCATGTATACCAACCCACTTATTTCTCACTAAGAGCACTTCCTAACTTAGATACCTATGACACTTGACCCATTTATGTTTTACCTGGGAGTACTTCCTATCTTGGATACCCATTGGATACATAAAGATCACTTAGAAGACTTATGTTTACAAGTGTTCCAAGCCACTATGCCTATAGGTGGTCACATGGTTCACTCATCACATGTCCTTATTAATATTGACCCTTATTTTTCCAAATATTGGTAACCTCATCCATGCACAATCTTGGATATCACTCCTTTTTATCAAATTTTGTGTGCACATTTTCATCTCGAATGTCTAACCTCATGTCACCACCTAGTGACTCACCATCTACCACTTATCAAACCCATCATGACTTCAAATTCACCTTAATGACTCTCATTTTGAGGGGGAACATCTCATCCCACTCTTGGGGAAACCAAACCCTTGAACCATACTTTATTTTTATTTTGTAGCTCATTAATGCAAACCATATAACAAAAGGGGTAAAATTTAGACATAAAAAATTGACACACTTATGATTTATAATGTCTAAGTATCCATATAATGACCCCTAAACCCTCTTAGGACCAACCTACACCTATTAGGCCTAAACCAACCAATTTTCACTTAGTTGCACCTAACTGAGTAACCTTGACCTTTATGACCCTAACCATTGACACCATCGATGGTCAGCCTTGGGAACCCCTGACCATTAATGGTCAAGATCCACCTCTTCACCAAGAGCATGCAAGCTCTACCAACCCTTTTCTAAATACAAACTTATCTAATTTGTGTTACAAGCCTTTACATGCACAAATTATATTTAGATGTCCTAGTTACACCTTCACTTCCACCTCTTACTTATGCCTATAATAGAAATAGATCTGGGAGGTCAAATCAATCTATAATAATTATCAATAGCTCAAGAATTTAGGAGTTTTATTTTATAGGTCAATCAACATCATCAACATTATCAAGCATTATCAACCATCTTATTGAGAACCAACTCATCATTGCCTCTCAACCAAGCTTTCAGGTACTATTACTCTACTACAATCAAGCTAGATTCCACTAATAGGCTAACTACATCAACTACCCACCCAACTAATTTTTGGTAAGATAAGTGCTTATTTATCAATATTCACATGCTTTTATTTTATTTTGTAATTAATATATCCCTTACTCAACTCCTAAAATTCATTTATAGAATCCCGTCATCTTCTATTGATCAAACCCAAAATTCCATAGTTAATCACTGATGGTTGGACTCAACCATTGATGGTTAGGAATAACTATTAATGGTTACCCCAACCATTTATGGTCACCTATGGTAGAAAAACTAGAAAGCTAATTTCATCCACCTACACCCAACCAAATCCACTTTTCTATGTTTATAACCACTTACAGACCCCCTTCTAATTTGAAGCATACCTTGACCTATTATCACTATTATCAATTAGTCTATCACTAATTAGATCATTTCTAGTCTATTCTTATATCAAGCTTTATTATATTCATCTCATTACCTTTTGATTATTGATGCAAGTATCTTCTTTCCAGTTTATCAACTTGATTTTTTAAAACATGTGGATTGATATCCCCTACAGAAGCTCTCACTTCTAGGATCTAGCCATCCCTAGGCAATCTACCCAACTATCTTTCTAACAAACAAGTTTTTTTTAGTGATTTCTTATCTAGATGTCTTCCTCCCAAGCCAAAGAGGAAATCTTCATAATATTTTGATTTAGTGTGTGCAAGACCAAATAAGTTTTTCAACCATACCCATATTGCATTTATTTTCTCTCTTTCTTTATAACTTAAGTTAAAATTTACATGAAACACTTCCCCTTATCATTGCAAATTCCTTATGCAATAATTACAAAAAATTGAAGATCCATTTCCTATAGATGAATAACCACCTTTTATTAAACCTCAACCTACAAATTTCCATACTATTAAAATTGCGTGTCCTTCTTCCAAGCCTTCTATTGAATTACTTGAAGAGGACATGATTAATGATGAAATTCTTTTTCATGTCGATGATCCACCACTAATAATTAAAATAGCCATTAGTACTACTCTTATTCATAAACTTCTAGTTGATGAAGAATCTGGTATTAATGTGACATCTTTATGGCTTATCCAATAACTTGGTTATAACAAGGATCATCTCAATCAAACCCACCTTACCTATCGTGGCTTTGATAAGACTAATCAAAAGCCACTTGTTTAAATTTGGATTCCATTAACCATCAGACTTAAGACCATTTAAATTCAACTTATGGTCCTTGATTTACCCTTATCTTATAACACACTCCTTAGTCACCCATAGATTCATAAAATGAAGACCATTACTTCTTCTAGTATCCAATGCATTAAATTTTTACATAATGGAAAATGATATAATCATGACACTGATCCCAACCCTTGGAGTATTCAACTTCTTGATCCAAAATCTTAGTATCATATTCTTACCATTCCTAAGATCAATAGTGCTCCTTTACATGAGTTCATGAACATCAATCCTAATTTACAAGTCACTCTTGATGATTCAAAAATGATGAACCTAATGATTTAAAATATACTTGCAACATTACCAAGATACCCCCTACATTTTAGAGTGGCTTCCTCCTTTATTACCTCAGGATTGTACTATTCCCCTCATTGATGAGATCACCAATTTTTCCCTCCATACAATGCTTAGGAGCCTTTTTTACTCAAAGAGCCCTTAACTTGAAATGAGTTTTTAGTGGCCAAATTATTTCAATATTCTCTCATCAAATCTCCATGCACATTCAGTAATATTAGAATTTCACCTTCTAAAACTCTCCCTAAATCTAAAGCATGTATAATTTATCTAACATATGATGATAATTACATAATGACACAAGCTCAATATCGATACTTGGATGTCAAACATTATAAAAATACCTTATCTCAAATCCATTCTTTTAATCAAGATGTTCATACCATTTCTATAGATAATGCATTATATGCCAAAGGTTATGTGCCTCCTATTTATTCTCTGCTTATTGATACTCCTTGGGTGGTAGAAAAAATCATACCTTTCAAATCTCTAGAAATTTATACATATTCTCTACCACCTATGGATCTAATAGTTACATCCAATCCTTCCCCGATCAATGAAACTAATGATACACCAATCCCATTCGATCCATGTACTTCTCCTACTCCTAAGATTACACTAGATGCCAAGGCTACTGATGTCTGTTAGATACATTTTTAATATGATTGCCATTGTAATCAAATTTTAGATCTCAAAGTAGATGTTGAGTATTATTTTCCTCTTCCCACCTTTCCTAGTGATGAAGCTATTCTTCAAATACTTCATTCTTGAGAATCTCAACTTCCTCAACAACATCACAAACTTGGGAATTTCAAAACCAAAACCCCTTATTTTAATAGCTTCATTTCTAGCATTGATCCTAAAGCTAATCCAATTTATTCTTTACCTAATTAACCATATCATTTCCAAGATGGTAATGTTATTATTATTGAAGAAACTACTCACATTGAATATGGTAATCCATCATGACATCGACCAATTATAGTTTCTCATGAACTCTCACCTATCAAATACAATAACTTAAGCTTGTTTTTTGATAAATATCATGAGATATTTGCCTGCTCCTATGAGGACATACTTGGATTGACCCTAGTATTATGGTTCATAACATCATCACTTATCTTGATGCCAAAGTTATGCATCAAAAATAGAATAAATTTCCACTTAAAGTCTCCACTTTATGTCACAAAGAAATCATTAAACTTCTTGATGATAAATTTATCAAACTAGTGGACTATTCTAAATGGGTTTCTAACATAGTTCCCATTTATAAAAATATCACTATGGTCATTACCATTTTCATTGATTTTCATAATCTTAATCACACATATCCCTTTACCTTCAATAGATGCCATTATCGATTCCATAGCTGGTTATGAAATGTTATCTCTTATGTATGGCTTCTCAGGTTACAATAAAATTTACATTTCCCCCAAGGACCAACATAAGAATACTTTCACCATGTAACGAGGCACATATTTCTATGATAAAATGACCTTTAGCCTTGAAAATGCTAGAGCCACTTATCAACAAGCAATGACTCACATCTTTCATGATCTTATCCATAAAATTGTTGAAACCTATCTGGATGACCTCATCGCTAAGTCCAAAAGTCATAAGAATCATATTTTTGATCTTGCCATCATCTTCAACTATCTTCTCAAATACTGAGTTAGACTAAATCCTTAAAAATTTGTCTTTGATGTCACATATAGAAAATTATTAGGATTCCTAGTCTCACTCCACAACATCAATATTGACCCCATTGAGATTAGTTCCATCATCAACATGCCCATTCTTTATTCCATTCTAAAAATTCACACTTATCTCTATAAAATTGGGGTAATTAGATGATTCATCCCCAAAATGGCTTACCATATCCACTCCAACTGCTTTATAATAGATAGAACCTTGTCAAAAATCCTTTGATAACATGAAATAATTATTATTTCACCTACCTATACTTCATCCTCCTAAAAATCAACCTTTGATCCTATATATTATTCCACACCCATTTTAGTTGGGGCAATTCTTTCCCAAAAAGATGATATTAGAAGGGAATATGCCATCTACTACATCAATCGAGGCCTCATCGATTATGAGAAACATTATACAAAAGTTGAATGTGATTACCTCACCATCTATTTCATAGCCTTAAATGATTTTCAACTCATCTACTACCAAGTTAATGGTGATTACCAATACAAAAGTGATAATATCATTACTTACCATCAAATTTTAACTACTCTCACCAAAGACTTCATTTCTTTCACCATTGAACCTATCCCTAGAGATCAAAATTCAATTACTGATTCTCTTACTTCTTTAGCTTCTCATTTTCATCCACACCAAGTTCTTTCTGATCCCACTTTTCTTATATAAATAAGAAAATGTTTATCTTATACTCAACCATAGGATTCACTTATCTACCACATCAAGGCTATCACCATTAGACAAAGCCCATGGTATAAAGACATCATTAAATTTTTAGATCACTAAACTTATCCTCCCAACTTAAAATCTCATGAAAAGACTCACATTCATAAACAAGATTTTAAGTATGTATTTTGATATAACATAATTTATTATCATAATGCTGAAGGTACCTTGATCTAATATTATTCAAGATGAGGTACCTCCTCTTCTTGAAAAAGCACATGGGGCATTTGTGGTTGCCACTGTAGTAGACATGCTACAACCCATAAATTCCTATGTATGGGATAATTTTAGCCCATTATCAAAAAGGATGTAATTTAATTCACTAAAAAGTGTACCCCTTGCCAACTTAATGATGATCTAATTTATTCACCTCTAATTGAGATTCAAACCCCTAGCCATTTCACAACCACAAAATATTTCACCAAATGGGTTGAGGATATGCCCCTTGTTAATGTCAATGGTATTACTAGCTCCTAATTTATTTTTAATCAGATAATTTTCTACTTTGGTTTTCCCCATACTATCATTTCATATAATGATGGTAATTTAAAAAATAAGGATGTCAAACAACTCTATGATAAATTTAAAATCAATCACAAATTATCCACACCCTATCATCCAAAATGTAATGGTCAAGCTAAGTCCATAAAAAAAATCTTATTAAAATTCTCTAATAGACAATTCATGAAACCCACACAGATTGGCACCTTCCTCTTTATCCTACTCTTTGGGCCTATCGAACTAGCATACATACTACCACTGGGACAACATCATTCTCTCTAGTCTATGGTTCTAAGTCATTCCTTACCTTATAATTTGAGCTTCCCTCTCTCCATATATCTCTTCATGGTATCAGACTTGATCAAGAATTATGTGAGGCTTACCTTCATGCTCTTGATCTCCTTGATGAACGTCATCTTTTTACTTTGTAACACAATCACCAATACAAGGCACACATTTCTAAATAACATAACAAATGTGTTAAATTTTATACATTTAATGTTGGTAATATTTTCCTTAAATTAGACTACACTCATGATAAAGAAGGTAAATATTCCCAAAAATGGTGGGGTCCCTATTTAGTCAAAGACATTCTTGGTCTAAGTACTTATCACCTTCAAACCAATGAAGGCCATATTTTCTAAAAGCCCACTAATGAACAATTCCTAAAGAAGTATTTTTCCTAATCCTTCCATTATTTTCATGTTTTCTATATTATATCTATCTAACACTTTTTATAGGTTATTTACATGGGTCTCACCCTCTACAGTGATTCTCCTCTTTCACAAACCTTAGTCCTTCCTTTTGGTCTTTTGGTTTCCTCTTTTTCTCATGAGTTGCATCGTAAAACCATGGATAGGACCCAATATTCCTCATTATGTACTATAGTATTCTTTGTTTTCATACTTTTTACATACTTTTTTCACCCCTTGGGTTTCTCTTTTGTGAGTTGTAGTGTAAGACCATGGATAGGACCTGGCCTTCCTCACAAATACCATCTTTTTCTTACCTCATTTATTTTTTACATGTTGTTTTGCACCCTCATGGGTTTATATTTTATTAGTTGTACTGTAAGACCATGGATAGGACCTAGCCTTCCTCATAAAATCACCATCTTTTCATTCCTTTTCTAAATGTGTTTTGTAATGGTTATACATTTTTGATCCTTGTTCTCAGCTTTAGCTTTTGATTTTTTTGATAGATAGAATTTGTATAGAAATATATGCTAGCATATTTTACCACATTTACCTCATTTTTATGATAAGAAATCACACTTTACTATCATTGTATCCTTTTTTTTCCTTTGTCACATTTTTTGCAATTTTAAGTAATTCAAATTATTTCATGTTTCATTCCTCTTGATCTCCTTTCCTTTCACTCCACATTGGATAAAACAAGGTCAAAGTCAAGATAAAACTTTTATTTTACCTAGATTTATGAGGCTCTTAGATGCCATGCTCTATAAGTTCTCTCTTTTAAAAACCAAGTCCCAAGTATTCAAGTGAAAGTCAAATTTAGCACCTATATTTGGTTTTCTAAATCTGCAAGGAGGAATATAAAGTCATCAACAAAGTTAAAATACAAATCATTTAAAACAAAAGGAAAATGATATAAAAAAATCAAAATACAAATCTCAAAAGTCAAAATCACACCAAAAGACATGATTCCAAGAACATCTCCTATCTCTGATCAAAACTCAAACTCCATAGTTGGCCCCAAAATAGAGCCAAGTCCCATTGGAGTGTGGTAGGATAGTAAATTGGAATAGGATAATTTAAAAAACTCTATGGTGCTACCTATGTTTTACTTAAGTACCTAATATTCACAGTAGACCTATGAATTAATAAGGGGTCTTAAAGAATGGGGAATATGTTATGGGAAGGTAGGTACATTTTAATTTTCATGCATCTAGCCTTTCTGGTATGATATATATACTTCATTTTTTGACCTAATACTTGTGTAGCTAAGATAAGTTCTTTAGAGTTCTTAATGTCAACAGTCCTCTTGTTTTGACAAACTTAATTTGAGTGTCTTGACTTAGATAAAGAGTTCCTCTACCTTGGTTTTTCATTCATTCTCCCCTCTTCCTATTTCATTTCCCCCTTGATAGGTAAATTATGATTCTAAATATGTTTTCCCTCTTCTCTACTTCCTTCTTCTTCACATATTAAAAATATGATGTCATTAATTTGTTTCAGTTATATCTATCCTTAGAGTAAAAAAATATGTCTGAGAAACTATAGATTACTTTCTTTACACCATGGCTCTACATTTCTAGGCATACTTTTATTTCTTTTACCATTTTTCATTTTTGTACTATCCTTTTTTATAGACACCTAAGTTCGTTTCTACTTTCATGTTTTTTTTTCCATTTTTGAGTGAGGTTGGCTTGTTACTTGTCACTCACCAATGTTGTTTTCCCTTTTATGCACCTTTTTCCATTTATGATTGATTAAGTATTGTTACTACTCATTCATCAATGTTGTTTTATCATTTTGCTTTCCCATCTTTATTTAAGTAAAGATTTTTACTATTTTCACATTGATGTTTGATTACCATCCTTTTGGCATGTATCCTTGGTTTGACTTGGTGAGTTTCCCTTTCTTAATTAAGATTTACTTGTTTGAGTTTTTTGGTCTTTAGTAGCCTTGGATTTTTAGTTACCCGATTTACTCTAAAATTTTGACTTGGTCATTTGGTCTAACTTAGCACTTGTCACCCTAACTTGCCAAATTCCTAAGTATGTCTCAACTATATAGCACCATTTATCTTAGATTTCTTGCATTTGTTTTTTTTTTCTCTTTGGTTTTTATATTATTGGGTTTTTCAAAAGTAATCTCTTCACCCTCCATAATCAAAACTACAAACACAGTAGACAACCATCCAATAATAAAGGTAAGTCAAGGTATGCATACATTTAATATTTTAGTTATTTCCCTTTCAATCATTTAATTTAAGTTATTTTTATTTAAAATAATATAATTTTTTTACCCTTAGAATTTTTATGGTACTATGTTCTTTCTCAAATTACCATCCCCTATGTTACTTTAGTGACACGTGATGACCTTCAAGTGGGACATATGTATAAACATAATATTTTCAAATTTATCAAATACTGATGCTTTCTATCTTACAAGAATATATTGAGATTAAATCTCTCTAAGTGCATGCCTTAAAAGGTGCACCAAGAAAGGGGTGGGTATACCATTGGTGCTTAACAAGATTGTTGTCCCTTCTTACCACTTATTTCCAATCTAACCAGCTCCTAAAAACCATTCCCTAAGATATTACTCCTCTTTTACATAATCCTCTAGTCTTTTCCCATTTTCCATTTCTCTTTCCCTCACCTTAAACCCCTTTAAATAGTTTATAGTACTAGGTCAACTGGGTTGACCTTGTACTCTTATGGGTGAAATTCATTTAGGGTCTAGATCAGATCTTGGGTGACCTAGCCCATGACCTAGTGAATTTTTATCCATAATAGTAATAGGTTGAATAGGTCAACCTTATCAAAAAATTTTTTTTGAAATGGATTAGGGTTAAATACACCTATATATACAAGATCATTTCATCATTATTTAAAAATGAACAAGAATTATTATTCACTTGTGCTTCTCTACAATCTGCTCTTCCACCATTCTACTTGAGAAGTCTTAACTTAGGATTTCTACTTGGAAAATATATTCTTGTGGAGATGTGTTGGATGCTTTGGCCTTTATTAAAGATACTTAAAAATCACAAATACATCTTTCAAATTCCCTTTTTATAAGGGAGATATTGAGTCTCGATGGGTTTATCTTTCAAGTAAGTATTCTCTAACTTTGCTCCTCTCTTTAGTAGACAAAATTAGCATAAGTATTGGCTTTTAATAATATTACTCTTATTATCCATGTATTAGGGTCTTAATCATACATAGCTTAATTGATATTCTTCTATACATGTTTATTTTGTTTACTAACCCTCATATTGTACCACAAGCTTTGGTGAGCACTAGATTAGATTTTTTTGCTTTACTTGTTATTAGTTTAGTGAATATGAAAACATAGGACCTAGTTAGGTTTATTAAATGATTATTCTTGATTAGAGGCTTTATAACCCTCCCTATTATTTTTTATTGTGATAATATATACTTGAATTGTGTCTAGCATATCCCCATATTAGTCATGTTCCTGATTATCTAATGTATCCATAATCAAAAGTGTAAGTATGATCTGTCTTCTCTGAGTTAGGATTGATTTATAGACATGATGCATTTATGATTTCATAAAATATGATATGTTGCATTCTAAAATTTTCACATTATGTAAATTAACACCTGAATAATTTCCAAACATGATATCTGATATGCAAGATAAAATGATAAAAATGGAAAATGCAATATTATGAGGGCAACGTCAAATGCAAGAACTAGATATGGAAGAAATTTAAGTGAAAAGAGTTCACATATTCATACAAATATTTTCCTAATATATTTCATAACTAATAATCTCTATTATTGAAATCTCTGGTCACTAGGTAAGGGCCCAACTAGTTAGGTTTGAACTTTCAACCTTCTCTTTTCTTCTTGTCAAACTAGTTGTCAATTCTAAAGACAAGGTTTCCTACATGAATTGGGTACTCATTGATATTTTAGTTGTATTTTATACCCATGTGATTGGTATAAGTAATATGATTGTTTGAAATAATAATTTGATGTTCATATAAAGTCTCTAATTCAACTATTTGCACATTTTTGTACTCATGATAAAGTAAAGTTTGAAGCGAAACATGAAGGCTAAGTATCTCTACCTCTACGGTATAATATATTTAGATCCAAAAACAAGTTATTATGGGTTTTCCCCTATGGTAATTTTAATATTTTTCATGTAATCCCAAATTATTAGATATAACTATAAGTTCCAATCTCATTTAGAATATCTATCATTTTTTACCAATATTGACTTCAGAGTTTTGTTAGTGGCATTAGCTTGGTAGTTGTCCTATAAGGAATACAAAGAGATGAAGTGGTGTGATATACTAAATTTATTACATAATTCATGTACCTTAGGGTTTTTGAAAGGATATTAATTGTCACTAATGATGACTTGTGGGACCCCAAATTGACAAATGATTTGGTTCAGAATAAATTTTGTAATGACTAAACCAATAACAATTGTTAACAATGTAGGTTATTTCCATTTAGTAAAATAATCAGTGGTCATGATAATGAAATTATGAAAATCTAAGGAATTAGGGGAGAGCTTGCCTATCAAATCTAATATCCAAGTGGAAAAGGTCCATAGAGTGACTACTAGTTGTGATGCCTTAGTGGTAATATGTATCTCATGTGAAAATTGTTGACATTTCTTGCATTTATGCACATAATCAATGGAATCATGGTCTAAGGTGACCCATAAATATCCCATACCATGTATTATATGAGAAATAATTAGGACACCAAAGTGTCCACCATAAACACCACTATGACAATGAAAGAGGATCATTTATGACTACTTTTAGTTCACACACTTGAGTAACATGCCGTAAAAGGCTTTGTAATAAATAACAATGTCTAGATTAACATATCTATATGTGATGATATGAAGGAACCATTTTTTACTATGAATTATAAACTTCAAGATAAATGTTGTTGATTAGGTAGTTGATGTAATCCATGTACCAAGGAGAGAAACTGATAGTATGTTTGTCTATGTAGTAGATCAATTCATCAGGAAAGTCCATATCAATGAGATATCTAAATTCTAAGGGATAATAAACCAACCAATAAAAAATGATTTTTCCCTTAACAATTTTTTTTTTATTTATTTAAGTTAACTTAAACTCACTCAAGAGTGTGATGAAACATCCAACTTTCCTAGATAGGGTTGGATATATTATAAAAGTATGCAAGGATTGAGATCTCATAATAAATCTTATTTTTTGATTAAGCATATAACGTAATAACTTCTTTGTCACAAAAACTATAGATAAACACTCCTTTTATACTTTAGTGTACCATTTCCCATAATCTATGTGGGTGTGGCTAATGAAGTAAATGCCATGTTCTTTGCTAGTATCATCCTCTTAGGCCAACATGCAGGCAAGAAACACCTTGGTTTCCCCAACATAAATTATCAAGGACTTATCTAGATTGAGTTACATAAGCATGGGGGGAAACATGAGGAAGTATTCTATTTCTTTTAATGCCTCCTAAGAATAGGGGGTAGGGGTTAAAGAGAACCCATATGATTATAAATACAATATCACTACATCATCATTATACATCATGTTGAATGCTAGACCATGTAATATTTATGTGCATACACATTTATCCCTTGAGATGATGCCTTATGATGAATTCATGAGGGTGTGGTCCTAATTTATGTGCACATGGATAACACATGCTAAACTACATACTCAACTTCATGAGGTTAGGCTGAGATAATTAACATAATAGATGGGTAATGGATGGATTTATGGAATGGTATGGTTGTTAGGTAGAATGGGTGGTGGTAATGGATTCTCATGATATAACCAAAGGACCTGCACAATGTTACATTACTTTTTGAGTGTATCTAACTAAGTAAAAATGGAGCTTCAAGATCTTTCAATGTCAGAGATAATAAGGAGTTGAAGTTCCTAGTCAATACAAAGATTTGGGAAATGAGGATGATTAGGTTGGATGACTCTTATTATGAGATAAAATATTTGGTGTTGACTACACCTAGTCAATGCCATCCATAAACATGAATGATATATGATGAGGCTAGACTCAAGGAGAAGGGGTAACAGAGGTGAGGATCTAGGATTGAATCACATTATATAAGTAACTTATGTTTTGAGGGAGGGTGATGATTGATGGATTGGGGATTCACTCTTAAGCCTCTATATCACTAAGATAATCAATGATGAGTTGGGGAGTATGTGTATTAATGAAAACCTCAATTCTAAATTCGGTACCAATGTCTGACTATGTGTTGATTGTAGGATCAGGTGCTCTAAGGCTATAGAAAGGACCTTGTCTGACAAGATCAAGTGTCATTAAAATAATATTAGGCAAAGTATAAGTGTATGATCTTGTCTTGGAAAAATATTTGTGAGAGGACTTTTTGTACTATTGAATCAAGGTTTAAGAGTGCTTGTGAGATTTGGCAATGTTCTTGTTTGTGTTATTTTATGAATAATTGGCTGAAATAGAAACTAATTACTTGATAAAATGAAATGAATCAAATTAAATAATGACAAATAACTGAAACTTAAATTAAATAATGATTATTTTTGGTATTTTCTAATTCTTTGCAATGCATGTAAGACAAGGAACAAAATCTATTTTATCGATGCAAGCACTAATTTTAATTTTCATAATTACAGGTTAAATGTAACTTTTTTTTTAATTTTTAGGGTGTATATGATTTAATATATCATGAAAAATATTATTTTATAACATGTAATTAAATTCAAAATAAAATCTATATCCTAAGTAGCAACACTACAAAGTATCTAAGAATTCTCTTTACAAATGCTAGACAAACTAAGTGTTGGCATTTATAGGTGGATGCACACTAGGTTTGAATTATTTGATACAAATAAAATGACTATTTTAATTCTAAATTTTTTTAATATTAATCTATTTTTTTTAATTTACTAAAATAAATATAATCAAGAGCAAAACAACACCTATTGATTACCTAAGTTTGACTAGGGTTTTCTACTTGCTAGTGTGTGGATGAAAGGTTGTTCTAAAATGAAATTGAATGTGATTATAGTTGAAAGTATTTGATTTTTATTATATTATATCTATAGTGTTTGGATGTAAATCTATATGCTTTGAAAAAACCTATTGAATGGTAAAAAATAACAAAGGAAGCTAACTAATATTTTTGTGCAAAGACAAGAGAGAGAAGAATTATTTTTCATATCAAATTTGTATTTTTAAAATTAAATATTTAAGATAATGAAATAAATAAAACTAATCTACTCTAATATACTAAACAAAATAAATAAATCTAGTCTAAAAACTCATAACTTGATTAAGGTGTAGATCAACTAAAAGTAAGAGTAGTATTTATGATGTGATCCTCAATGTGCTAGCTCCTTTTCTCAACAAATTATTGTAGGAAATATAAATATGAGGATGAAAAAATAAAATCAAATAAATATAGAATATGATGGAGAAACAAATCTAAACAAATAACAACTAATTGTGGTTAGTTAAGTACACTACTTGCAAATAATTGGTTGTGAAACAACGACTCTCCTTCCTTGTAATTATATAGTCAACACAAAAATGATTAAATTAAAGGTCCAAAGAAATGGTAATCAAGATATGTGTTGTTTCCAAAATCAGCTTAGATGGTTTTTGGGAACAACCCCCTACGAAACTTGTCCGTTTCATCTTTTCGTCTCTCTAAGTTCATTTTTCGAGATGAATTTCAAAATTCATTTTCGCCTTGGCCTCGAAACAAGAAAGTGGTTACCATCTCATCCCAACAAAGTTTTCCTTTCCCCAGACTCTCCTTCTGGAGTTAGTCTTTTTCATTCATTTTCTGAGTAGGGGCAGTTTTTTTTTGCCACTACTGCATTTCCTTTGTTTTGTGTAAGGGCAGAAAATTTTGCCGCCCCTGCTCTTCAGTCTACAAGGGCGGCAATTTACACCTCCCCTACAGAATGAACTAACTACATGCAAGGGTGGCAAAAATTGCCACCCTTGCACATCTCGATTTTCATGCAGGCATTAATGGCCACGCGCGGCGAGTTGTTGGGGTGGGTTTTTCACCCCATATAATCTGATTTGAGCCCCTTTCTCCTCATTGCTTCTTCCTCTCCTCCTACATCTTGCACATGAGCGCTTAAAGTGATGATTCGAAGCATGAATTTATGGATTCAACCTTGTGGTGCGCGCGGTTTCTCAGGTAGGGTTTGTTTTTGCATTTATTTCTTATTTTATTTTGTTTTATCTTAGCATTTATTTAGGATTTTCATTTTCATTTTTATTTTTGTTTTTCTTCTCCCTTCTACCCACGGGTTTCCACCTGAACCTCACGTGAGTGCCAAATTTTTCCACCTACGTCCTTGACCGTGTCCTTCCACCCGTCCCTCCTCTCATTTCCGCAGATGCTTATTTTCCATCCTTGACCACGGGATTCTCCTTTTCCTCTGCCCATGGTTTTCTCTTCATACGCGGGTGATGTTTTGCCACCCGCATTTTATTTTTCCCCCATACGTGCAAGGGTGGCAATTTTCACTACCCCTTAACATTTTTCCAAGTTCTACGTGCACAGGTAGCGAAATTCGCCACCCCTACATGATTTTCCAACTGTAGTGCAAGGGCGGCAAAAATTGCTGCCCCTACTTTTTTCCTTTCCAGTTGCAAGGGCAGCAAAATTTGCCACCCCTGCATGTTTTGTTTCTAGCTGCAAGGGCGGCAATTTTTGCTGCCCCTACTTCTTCTTCTAATTTTATGCAGAGGCGGCGATTTTTGCCACCCTTGCATTTTTTCCTCCATTTTCGTTAACTCCCAAATTTTTTTTTGAGTTGTCCTTTTCATACTTTTTCTTCCTCATTTTTTGCTTCTTCACTAGACCTGGCCTATTTAAGTGTACTCTAGTAACCCATATCACTTAAATTTTTCTCTCCCTCTCTCGCTCACTCTCCTCTCATCTGTGATAATGACTGCAGCACCTTCAGCGAACTCCTACACATCTGCTCCCATCCAATCAGGATCGTTCTCCATGACGAAAACATCTCCCAAGAAAGTGAAAGCTATGAAGTACAAGTACCAGGGTGTCTTCCCACCCACCTCAGTCTCCTCGAATGTCGATGACATTTGAGACACCGAAATCGGCCACATGGACATGGCTGAGTTCCTGGCACGAACCAAGGCAACAAATCCCAGCACTGGGATAAAGAGAATAGTTGAGAGCAACATTCACCTGGTGGCCGCTTTCCTGGTAGTGGCACATCATGTTGAGTTCATCCTCTAGTACGTGCATTTTTACAACAAGAAAACCAGATCAGTTTCAGACGCCAGTGGCAGCATGATAATTTGGTTGGACCTCAATTTTATCAACAAAGTTTTCTTGTGTCCTCCATCCACCGAAGTAACCCAAATTGACTTCGAGAATGCGCAAAAAGAGTATGACAAAGACCCTGAAAGGGCAAAGAAAGTAATTAATTACAAATGGCTAAAGACCCCTAGGACCAGCCTCTCCAGATGGCCAAAAAACTTCCCAAGGAGTGATTTAATCGAGGAAGTCAGTGACCTGATCACCCTTCTTAGTAGAGTACGGGGCCTCCCATCTTCCTCATAGTTCTATGAATGGATGTATCCATTCATTAAGATCATCTTCCAAGGCAAGCAAACTATCTTTTGGGGGGAACAAATCAGCAATGCCATTCACGAACAGTTGACCAAGGTACAAACTTCCTTTAAATTCTACATGACTTCGTACCTAGTCTACATAGCTATCACAATGTGATTTTTCCTGGGATTAACTACAGCAAGAGATAGAAAGATCACCCCGGTCTACTCATATTATCCTCAACTGATGCTTCAGGGGTCAACACATCATTTTAAGAGAGTAAATGACGCATTCTTTGCCATATTTTTGTGTCTCTTCGATCCTCAGCTAGAACATAAGAGAATATTAGATGAGGCCTGGGTGATAGTAAATGATTATGGCTGCATGTTCCTCTAGTTTCCCACTTTTTTCTATTTTCGAGTGGATTTTTACCAAGGAACCCTTATATGCTCCCCAAGTTCCCTTTAGACAAGTTAGTTCTAATGGAGCTTTGCCGACAACTGGCTGTCGTACATACAAAATAGATGGAACTTAAGAGACCCAATTTCAAGTTTTCGATCCAGATTGGCAGGTTTTTAGTTGCTACATCAACCAAAGCCAAGGTCATGGAAATAGAAATACATATGGTTACCATCAAGCCATTCAAGAGACAAGAGAAATTTGACTATAGGGGAGTCAAAGAGAAGATCAAAAGAAAAACTTAGTTCCACGAACCCATGATTGAGGATATCTGGGTGGACCTGAGGACGGCTGAAGAGATAAGAAAAATGGACTATTGCCATCTCACACTAGAGCAAATAGAATACCTCAGGCTTGCAGAAATCCTTTCTGGTCTAATCGATGATGGAAACATCATAAACAATAGATATCTGGTAGAAAAAGTTGCTGGTTCCCCTCTTCCTCCAATTCAGTGGTCTCAGAAGGAGCTGACTTCTCTGAGAAAAAGATTTGAACCAATATTGGCTAACACCAATGATTGGTTAGCAGCCAAAGGGATCACCCTAAAGGAATTTATTATAGGATCAGAGGCTGACTATTAGGTAGAATTGAAGAGGAAGGCAAAAAATAGGACTTAAAATAAGGGTGACGTTCCTTCTCCTTCTAGGCCTCATAAGCCTAGGATCATCTTCATATCTAAGAAGCCCAAGATCACTCAAGGACCTGAAACAGAAACAAAAGGAACCAAATAACAAAGCCTCGAGACACAGGTAGCTCAGCCCATGGAGATAGAGGATCAACCTTCAGAACAACCGAGTGTTGGGTCTCCACTCTCATCGGGACAAGCACAGCCGATCCAGAGTGCCTCTCCTTCTCCCCCTCAATCTCTCATGGTGCCTGTTTCTCCTATCTCCCCAATTAGTGTCCCCTCTTTTAGAGCTGCTTCTCCTTCTAGGGTTGTATTTGGTGATCTTCAGGGTTCTTCCAGAGATTCCCCTCACTCTTCTAGATCCATTCCAAGTCTGTCATCTCCTTTTTTCAACCTACCAGCAAGCCTTGCACCTTAGCCAGAAGCAGTAGTTGGTACAGTTTTGCCAGTTACTCTGAATACAACTACTGTCACCACTAGTAGCGTGGAAGCTTCTACAATGACACCGATAGAGGCAACTATTGTTATAACAGGTACTTCTCTCCCACCTTGGATGTCTGCTTTCACACCAAAAAGGAAAAAAATGGCTATCTCCCCGGATGAATTTGATTTTGGCAAGATAGTGCTGACAAAAGCAAAGGCTCTTAAGAAGCCAAGAATCCTATCCAAGTTGGTCGAAGAAAAGGGGAAAAAAATTCTATAAATTTCCAAGCCTCCCCAGGATGCAACCCTTGAGGGTTTTGAGATGAGCAGCTATTCCATCTCTCGTGTTGAACTTGGCAAAGTTTCTCACGAAGGTGCGAAGAGCGATCTTCAGTCAGCTATGGACATTATGGTCCAAAAATTTGATAGAGAGAAAGAGATGAAGGACTATTATAAAGCCAAAGCAGAGCAGCTGACAGCAGTGATCAAAAGGTTCACTCTTCCTTCTGAAGCAGCAACTCCAGAGGCCTTCTCTGTGGATGACTCAGTCATTCAAAAAGTAGAAAAGACTTATTTAAAAGGGAAAGTCCTGGAGGACTATGTTGAAAGAATGCATACTCAGGGAGTGTCCCTACTTACATAAGTGGCAGAAAAGATAGGTAAAATAAAGAAAGTTAAAACACAGGTAGATGACTTCATCTCCCTCATTTCTCATGAGATTGATAGCTTGGAGAAAGATCTTGGCAGATGGAAAGAAATAAAAAATCTCAAGAAGAGCACCCTGATGTCTATCGGTGTCATCTCCAATAAAGACTCCTATGTTGAAATCAAGGAGTCACTAACCTTCAGAATATAGGTACTCAAAGACTAAATTGATGATCTTAAAGCTTTCAAAGAAGCCAGTGAGAAGAGTGACCTAAGCCTGCTTAACAAGTTAGAAGAGCTGCCATGTGACCTAACCTCTAAGGACCATCAGTTCCTTCCAGCAGAAGAGATGATTCAGAGTTTCAATGAGATGATTCGAAAAGATTTTGAAGAGAAATCATTCTCAATGTCTTCGGTGGACATCATTTTAGATGCACAATTAACTTTGGAGAATTTAAAATCTAGGTTAACTGGCCACGCTAAATCCATCACAGCATTGAAGGATGTGTTGATCAGAGCAAGAACCGTCTCCAAGAATGTAGTCGCGCCAGACAGCATAGAAATTTAGGCATCTATCACCATGTACGATGCATATCTAAAAAAGTCCGGTGGCAAGAATTGATTCTCTCTACCCTTATTTCTTCTTCTATCCTTATGCACTTCTATTTTGTGTATAATGCATGCAATTTTGTAATATGTAATTACATGTAAATATTTCAAAAAAAATCTAAAAGTCAAAGATGAGTCATCTTTGACCAAGATATTTTGTATATTTTATTATTTTCTATTTTTGAGGATTTTCTCCTTATATATAGTGGAGACCTCATTTGTAAAAAGATCTTAGAAAATTTAATAGCAAATACTCTGCTGAAATTGGAGCAACTTTTGAGACTTTGTGCTCAAATTTGTAAATCATATTCTGTTAAATGAATGAGAAGCAGGTTATTTCAGACTTTGTGTTGAAATTGTCTGTGTTATTTAGGAAATAGTTCTTATATTCTTTTTCTTGGTAATATCTTATTCATCTGATTTGATAAGCAAAGTGGGTGTGTTTATATTATCTAAGGACATTTCTAGAGGGTAGAAGATAGACTTTGTGTTGCTTTTATCTTTGATATTTTGTTATCTTTTGTAGTTTTAGGTGAAGACTTTGTGCTTCACTTTGCTCTACGATTGTACTTGTTCTGGATCTGTGGAGAAGCTACGGAAGACTTTGCGCTTACATGAGCATTCTTGTGACTTTGTTACTACAGGTGATTTCTTGCTCTCTGTTTAATACCATTCCTAAAAGAAGAGGACTGTTGTTAGCAATCGACCAATATTTTCTCTCTTTTGTTCCTTATACATTACCTCTAAAAAAAGAGAGGTAGATGCTGTTATACCACCCCCATGTGTTATTTTCTGCTTAATTACATATATTTGACATGCAAGTATTAATAGGGAACCTCCCTTTGATGAGAGGAGAGATTTAATTCATCTAGATTTGGTAAACCCACACTTTTCGTTGTGTAAATCTCCCTATACTATGGCTGATATCCCCATTTTGTCATCAGTTAGTTGATGACAAAATATTCACCCAACAGTTTTTTGGCGACTCTGCTGGGGAAGCGAGTGTGCATTTTGAAACCTCAAGTTTTAGATTGAAGCAGTCCTTACCCTTATCCATTACATAGTCTGGCAACTCCGTTTCATGTCTTACCCATTATCATTCTAGTCTTACCATCTCTGTTACATTATCTGGTCTACAAAACCAGAGCCACTGGGAAGAATGTGCATTTTGAAGCCTCAAGCTTCAACTAGAAGCAATTTTGGCCCCTTTTTTATTTTAAAATCTGGCAACTCCATGCTACACAAGAAGCCAAAGATCTAAGGGTGTTGTTGACCCTGTGTTTGAGTTGATGCAATAGAGTAATTTTGATCTATTTCCTCCATCAGCTTCTCTTCGATGGTCTAGGATTTTTTCTTCTAGCCTTGTTAGGTCACCAACACAAGGTAGAACTTTTTTTCCCACTGTTAATCACCGCCTACCTATAAACACTCCACCAAGGCTTGTTATCCAACCTTTTAATCCTCTTATCATAATGGCTCAAGGCCCGTGGGGTAATTCCTTTAGCCCTCTTAATTTAACCCCAGCTCTGCATGAACTACATCGTAGTTCTAGAAAAAAAATTCCTAAGTTTCTTGGAGATGGAAAGGTTCATCCCGATGAGCATATTGCTACTTTATCCATAGCATGTGGTGTAATTGGTGTAGAATTTGAGGATGTGGCAATAAGACTTTTTGTGGAGACTTTGCAAGGTGCTGCCGTGGATTAGTTCTATCACCTGCAGGCCAGGTCAGTAATAGACTGGGATACACTCAAGTCCAAATTTGAAGCTAGGTTTAAACCTGCTGAAGATGCACATGCTTTGTTGGCTCAGTTGACACAGTTGAAGAAAGAATCCCAGGAACCTATGAGGGATTTCATAGCTAAATTCAACAAGTTGAGGAACTAGATTTTGAGAGTGGCTCAGCCAACGCCAAAAGATCTCAAGTGTTTCTTCATCAACTCGCAGCTCCCTGAAGCAAGTTTCCTATTGAGGCAAGCTGGCCCTATGGACTTAGCCTTGGCTCAAAGTTTGGCCACTGAGATTGAAGATGATCTTATCCTAGGAGGTAAGATTAGAAAATATCCTAGTAAAAATAAATTCCCTTTATCTGCTAAAAGCTCTTCCACAGGCACTACAAATCCTATGGTGCAGAAATTGATGAATGAATTGATAGCTTTGAAGAGGCAAATCACCCAAGGTACATCTGCTCCTACCTATCGAGATGCACCCAGAAGGACGTTCTAGAATCAGCAATATGAGGGTAATGCTGCCCAAAACCAAGGACAATCCAACCGTCTACCTCTCCCTTCGGGGAGATTAGCCATCGAAGCATCACTTGCCAATTTAGTGATCGGTTACCTAGAAGCTAAGCACGACAACTCTTTTCAACCTTAGTTGGATCAACAAGAAAATGTTAATCTCTTCGATGAGTAGGAAGAAGAATTAGCTGGCGACTCCAATATCAGCTTCCTGGATTACCAGGACGAAGCTGGAAGTAAAGGGGAGGATTTGGATGGAGCTTATGCTATTTTCACCAGATCTCAAAATCAGTTGGCTTCACAAACTGACAAAGAAAAGGTAGATGAAGAATCCCAACCAGCAGTTTCCATTGCCAAATGCGGGACTCCATTGCCTCCACAATCAAAAGAGCAGGTAACCCATAAAAAAATGAGTACTCCCAATCACCCGATATCTTCCACCTCTGCTACTCAAACAAGTGCCACACTTGTTAAAGTCCCTGATGATGGACTCTCTTCCTCTATTTCAAGTTCTTTTCAATTATTTGATATAATTGATCATGCTAGAAAGACTAAAATTCAAATGACAGAGGTTGAATATTTGAGAGCTAACCCAGAACAGTTTGATAGGTTGGTAGAATATGTAAAAAACAAAGCCATCTCCATAGGACAAGACTCTTTGAAAGTTGTCCCTGATCCCCCTAAAGACCGACCGGCCCAAAACAATCTTGTTGTGACTCCTCCTGTCATTCCCAGGAAAATAGAACCTTTCTATGTTTCCCTACTTATAAATGGCTACAAACTGAGTAATTGTATTATAGACTCCGAAGCTTCAGATAATGTCATGCCCGCAAAAGTGGCAGATTCTCTTGGCCTAACTTTGACCAAAACTTTTGAGAGGTGTTTTTCCATGGAAAACAATCAAGTTCCCCTCCTTGGTCAAATAAAAGACGCTCAATACGCCTTCACAGCTTTTCCAAAAAAATGGATAAAAATGACGGTTTTAGTGGCCAATGTTCCCGCATCTTATGGCATCCTACTTGGGTAGAATTTCTACAAAGATGTCAGAGGTGAGCTAAGTATGGACCTATCAGAAGCAAGAATTCTAGTTTAAGGTGTCATGAAGAAGTTGCTTCTCGAAAAAGAGGCTAGGTATGTAGTTACCCATTCTGCAGCACCCGAAGCTAAAATTTTATTTGAGTCTTCAGGCATGGGCAACTATTTCTTGTCTACAGATGAGATCAATGATTCATCTGATGAAACTCCTATGGGTGATAACTTAGATTTGGTTTCAGCTGACACAAAGGGTAAAGTGCCAAAGCAAAATGAACATGTAGAAGAACCCCTTCCTCAAAGCAAAAAATCTTTTGTGGAAAAAGCAATATCTAATAAAGTATGGACCTTAGAATTTGACAGTAGCTGCTCTTCTACTGGGTCGGGAGCCAGAGTTGTGTTGGTATCCCCTCAAGAAGAGATTATTCCTTTGTCCTAAAAATTGTAGTTCAACAATACCAACAACACGGATGAGTATGAATCCCTATTGCTCAGAATATAGGCTGCTAGAGAGAAGGGAATTAGGGAACTCCATGCTAAAAGAGATGCTGAGTTGATAGTCTGTCAGGTGAGGAATCTCTATCAGACAAAGAATGAGAGGTTGTGCCACTATTGCAGCCTGGTTTGGGATCAGATCGAGCATTTTGATGCCTTCAACATCTCTGTCGTTCCAAGGGAATTCAATGACCGAGCGGATGCATTGGCCGTCTCTGCCACCCTCTTAGTCCCTCACCCAGATTTTAAGGGAGATAAATATACTATTGAGCTGGTTTTCTAACCAAGTGTACCAGACAATGCCGGCTACTGGCAAGTGTTTAACAATGATGATCAAATTGTCACCTTCTTAGAGCAAAAGGATAGTTTTGAGCAACTGCGTTTTGAAGGTAGTGAGCCCCGAAAGTGTGGGTCAACCCCTAAAACCCAGGTTAATACAGGTGAAGATTTCTTACAGCTCAAGGGAAATAAAATTCCTAAGGGTCTGGTTTCTCTAGAGAAGTTGTTTGATAACCATGACAGGTTTGTCAAACAACAACGAACAGATTCAAATTCTTCCCAAGATTTTGATCAAGTCAACTTGAGAACTAAGCATGATCCTAAGATGGTAAACATTGGGAAATGCTGCACTTTCAAAGAAAAGTTTGAGCTTGCTAGTCTACTCCACCAGTACATGGATGTGTTGGCCTATTCCTACGATGACTTGAAATCTCTCAGGCCAAATGACATCCATCATGACATTCCCCTGAAAGCCAACTTTGTACCTTACAAATAGAAATCCAGGCAATATAATCCAAAAATCTCAGGTACTATTTTAGCTGAGATATAAAAGATGCTAGATGCCTGAATATTTTTCCAATCCATCACTCAACATGGATTGCTAACATAGTGCCTGTCAGAAAGAAAAATGGTGAAATTTGAATCTGTGTGGATTTCATAAACTTGAACCAGTTGTCCTTAAAAGATAACTACCCCCTTCCTATCATGGATCAAGTTCTATAGATGGTAATAGGTTCAAAAATATTATCAATGCTAGACAATTTTTTAGGGTACAATCAGGTTGAGTTCAGGAAAGTAAATCAGCACAAGACAGCGTTCACCACACCTTGGGGCACATTCACTTATCAAAGAATGCCTTTTGGTCTGATAAATGCGGGTGTCACTTTTCAAAGGGCAATGGATCTTGTTTTCAAAGATGAGATGGGAAAATTCATTGTAGTATACCTGGACGATCTGACAGTATTTTCAAAATATCATTCTCAACATGTTCACCATTTGTGAAAGGTACTAGAATGTTGCCGTCAAAATGGTATCTCGTTGAACCCAAAGAAATCCATTTTCAGAGTAACTGAAGGGAAAATTATCGAACACATCGTGTCTCGAGAAGGTATCAGAATTGATTCAAAAAGAGTCAAGTCCATCTAGGAACTTACTCTGCCTACCAACAAGACCACAGTTCACTCTTTCTTTGGAAAGGTGAATTTTCTCAAAAAGTTTATTCCTGGGTTTGTTGAGAAAACCTGCTATATTATCAACATGATGAAGGCCAATGCTACGTTTAGGTGGACTACTGAGGGTAAGTCAGCATTCAAAGAGATTAAAGAGGCAATCATCCATACACCCATCTTGGTCTGTCCAGATTATACTAAAGATTTCAAAATATATAGTTATGCCTCTGAGCATACACTATCAGCTATCCTGGTTCAGCATAATCTCGAAGGTGCAGAATCTCCTATCTCATTCATCAGTTGTCCTCTCAAAGATCACGAGCTGAAATATTCCCTTATGGAGAAACATGCATACGCCGTGGTCAAGGCTGTCAAGCATTTCAGGTTTTATATCCTAAATTCTCACACCGAAGTTCTTGTACCAGATATGATAGTAAAATCTATTTTGACTCAGCAAGAGTTTGGTACAAAGAGAGGTAACTGGATTGCCAAAACTCAGGAGTTTGATCTAGACATCAAACCAACTAAGCTTGTACGATGAAGGGGTTTCTGCCAATTGATCACCAATAACATTCCAGACAAAGTAGAAAATGAAGAAGAAGAGATCAAAAACGTGCCCACGGTTCTCTTTGTTGCCACTACTGATGAGTGGTTTTCCAACATTGCTCATTTTCTGACATATGGTGAGTGTCCCGCTCATCTTTATTTTAAAGAGAAATGGAATGTTAAATTGAAAGCAGTTGGTTATGTTCTATGGGACAATGGTCTTTACAAGAGAAACCTGGATGGGGCATTTCTTCATTGTGTTGACAAAGCTCAACAAAAAAGACTCTTAGAATCTTTCCACAATTTGGCCTATAAAGGACATTTCTCTACACCGGTGATGGCACACAAAATTCTGCAAGTAAGGTACTATTGGCCCATGCTTTTTCAAGATGCCTACAAATGGGTGCATAGGTGTGAGCTGTGTCAACAATTCGTTGGAAAGCCTAAGCTGCCTGCTTTGCCCCTCAAGCCGGTTGTGATCAAGGAACCTTTTCAGCAGTGGGGTATTGACTTCATTGGAGTAGTCAACCCATCTTCAAGTGTTGGAGATGATTATGTCCTCACTGCAACAGATTACTTTACCAAGTGGGTGGAGGCCATCCCAACCAAGCATGCTACGTCTGAAGTGGTATGCAGCTTTCTCAAAGAAAACATCATCTCTCAGTTTGGGGTTCCACTAAAGATCGTAACAGATAATGCGGCCTATTTTTTGTCACACAAAATTAATCAATTTTGTTTCCATTATGGGATTACCTTATCCCATACTTCAGACTATTTTCCTCAAGGGAATGGCCAAGTAGAATCGAGTAACAAGAACCTGGTCACCATTATCAGGAAGTTGGTGGATGATAATCAGAGAACATGGCACAAAGCTTTGTATGATGCTTTATGGGCTGATAGAATAACACCTAAAAGGGATATAGGTATGTCACCCTTCCAACTTCTGTATGGATTAAATGCAAAAATTCCCATCACCCTTGAACTACTAGCGCTCAGATTAACCAGAGCAATAAAAGACTCAACCTTTGAAAGTTTAGTTGACAAACGGATCATGTATCTAACCGAGCTAAACGAATAAAGAGTTATGGTGGTTGATAAGATCAAGGAACATCAAGACCAGGTGAAAGCACTTTTTGATAAGAGAGCTAGAGTGCGTGAGTTCTAAGTTAGAGATCAAGTCTTATTATGGGACAAGCGGCGAGAACCAAAAGAGATGCACAACAAATTTGACTCTCTATGAAAGGGCCCGTTCACCATTCGATAGCTCTGTGGTGAAGCCAGCTTCTTGCTAGAATACAAAGATGAAACACCATTTGCACTACCTCATAGTAGACAACATCTCAAGCTGTTCAATCTTTAAAGCTCAAATGAGTCTATTTGTATATATGTGTAGTTTTTATGTTTTGTCTATTTTTTCTTCTGTTTCATTTTTCGCTTGACTCCGTAGCCCAATGGCTTGGATGAAGGCACTTAGAGACTAGTTTCTACTTTTGCTAATCAATTTGATTAAACAAAAGTTCTCCAACAGGAGCCAACTGTTGTTTCCAAAATCAGCTTAGCTCATTTTTGGGAATAACCCCCTATAAAACTTGTTTATTTCGTCTTTTCGTCTCTCTAAGTTCATTTTTCGAGACGAATTTCAAAATTTGTTTTTGCCTTGGCCTCAGAATGAAAAAGTGGTTACCATCTCATCCCAGCCAAGTTTTCCTTTCCCTAGACTCTCCTTCCAGAGTTAGTCTTTTTCATTCATTTTCTGAGCAGGGGCAGTTTTTTTTTTGTCGCTGCTGCATTTCCTTTGTTTTGTGCAAGGGCGGCAAAATTTTCTGCCCTTGCACGTTTCTTGCAAGGGTGGCAAATTTTTTTGCCCCTGCTCTTCGGCCTGTAAGGGCGGCAATTTTTGCTGCCCCTACAGAATGAACCAACTACATGCAAGGGCGGTGAAAATTGCCACCCTTGCATGTCTCGATTTCTATGCAGGCATTAATGGTCACGCACAACAGGTTGTTGGGGTGGGTTTTCACCCCATATAATCCAATTTGAGCCCCTTTCTCCTCATTGCTTCCTCCTCTCCTCCTACCTATTGCACCTGAGCACTTGAAGTGACGATTCAAAGCATGAATTTATGGATTCAACCTCGTGGCATGCATGGTTTCTCAGGTAGGGTTTGCTTTTGCATTTATTTCTTGTTTTATTTAGTTTTATCTTAGCATTTATTTAGAATTTTCATTTTTGTTTTTATTTTTGTTTTTCTTCTCCCTTCTACCTGTGGGTTTCTACCTAAACCTCACACGGGTGGTGAATTTTACCACCTGTGTCCTTGACCGCGTCCTTCCACCCGTCCCTCCTCTCATTTCCGTAGATGCTTCTTTTCCATCCTTGACTGTGGGCTTCTCCTTTTCCTCTGCCTACGGTTTTATCTTCATACGCGGGTGGCATTTTATCGCCTGCATTTTTTTTCCCCCATATGTGTAAGGGCGGTGATTTTTGCCACCCCTTAACATTTTTCCAAGTTCTACGTGCACAGGCGGCAAAATTTGCCACCCCTACATGATTTTCCAACTGTAGTGCAAGGGCGGCAAAAATAGTCACCCCTGCTTTTTTTCTTTCCAATTGTAAGGGCAGCAAAATTTGCCACCCCTGCATGTTTTGTTTCTAGCTGCAAGGGCAGTGATTTTTGCCACCCCTGCTTCTTCTTCCAATTTTATGCAGAGGCGGCAATTTTCACCGCCCCTGCATTTTTTTATCCATTTTTGTTAACTCCCATTATTTTTTTCAATTTGTCCTTTTCATACTTTTTCTTCCTCATTTTTTGCTCCTTCGCTAGACCTGGCCTATTTAAGTGTACTCCAATAACCCATATCACTTAAATTGTGCTCTCCCTCTCTCGCTCACTCTCCTCTCATCTGTGATAATGACTACAGCACCTTCAGTGAACTCCTACACATCTGCTCCCATCTAGTCAAGATCATTCTCCATGACAGAAACATCTCCCAAGAAAGTGAAAGCTATGAAGTACAAGTACCAGGGCATCTTCTCACCCACCTCAGTCTCCTCGAATGTCGATGACATTTGAGACACCAAAATCGACCACATGGACATGGCTGAGTTCCTGGCACGAACCAAGGCAACAAATCCCAGCACTGAGATAAAGAGAATAGTTGAGAGCAACATTCACCTGGTGGCTGCTTTCTCGGTAGTGGCACATCATGTTGAGTTCATCCTCTAGTGCGCACATTTTTACAACAAGGAAACTAGATCAGTTTCAGATGCCAGTGGCAGCATGATAATTTAGTTGGACCCCAATTTTATTGACAAAGTTTTCTTATGTCCTCCAGCCACCGAAGTAACCCAAATCGACTTCAGGAATGCGCAAAAAGAGTATGACAAAGACCCTGAAAGGGTAAAGAAAGTAATTAATTACAAATGGTTGAAGACCCCCAAGACCAACCTCTCTAGATGGCCGAAGAACTTTCTAAGGAGCGATTTCATCAAGAAAGTCGGTGACCTGATCACCCTTTTCAGTAGAGTACGGGGCCTCCCATCTTCGTCACAGTTCCATGAATGGATGTATCCATTCATCAAGATCATCCTCTAGGGTAAGCAAACTATCTTTTTGGGGGAATAAATCAGCAATGCCATTCATGAACAGTTGACCAGGGTATAAACTTCCTTTAAATTCTACATGACTTCATACCTAGTCTACATAGCTGCCGCAATGCGATCTTTCCCAGAATTAACTATAGTAGGAGATAGAAAGATCACCTCGGTCTACTCATATTATCCTCAGCTGACACTTCAAGGGTTGACACATCATTTCAGGAGAGTAAATGACTCATTCTTTACCATATTTTTGTGTCTCTTCGATCCTCAGCTAGAATAGAAGAGAATATCAGACGAGGCTTGGGCAATAGTAAATGGTTATGGCTACATGTTCCTCTAGTTTCCCACTTTTTGCTATCTTTGGGTGGGTTTTTACCAAGGATACCCTTATATGCTCCCCAGGTTCCCTTCAGACAAGTTAGTTCTAATGGAGCTTTGCCGACAACTGGCTGTCGTACATACAAAACAAATGGAACTTAAGAGACCCAGTTTCAAGTTTTCGATCCAAATTGGCAGGTTTTCAGTTGCTACATCAACCAAAGCCAAGGTCATGGAAACAAAAATGTAGATGGTTACCATCAAGCCATTCAAGAGATGGGAGAAATTTGACTACAGAGGAGTCAAAGAGAAGATCAGAAGAAAAACTCAGTTACACAAACCCATGATTGAGGATATCTGGGTGGACCTGAGGATGACCAAAGAGATAAGAAAAATGGACTATTACCGTCTCACACTGGAGTAGATAGAATACCTCGGGCTTGCATAAATCCCTTCTCATCTAATCAATGATGGGAACATCATAAACAATAGATATCTGATGGAAAAAGTTGTTGGTTCCCCTCTTCCTCCAATTTAGTGGTCTCAGAAGGAGCTGACTTCTCTGAGAAAAAGATTTGAACCAATATTGGCTAACACTAATGATTGGTTATCAACCAAAGGGATCACCCTGAAAGAATTTATTACGAGATCAGAGGCTGACTATCAGGCAAAATTGAAGAGGAAGGTAGAAAATAGGACTAAAAATAAGGGTGACATTCCTTCTCCTTCTAGGCCTCACAAGCCTAAGATCATCTTCATATCTAAGAAGCCCAAGATCACTTAAGGACCTGAAATAGAAATAGAAGGAACCAAAAAATAAAGCCCTGAGACACAGGCAGCTCAGCCCATGGAGATAGAGGATCAACCTTCAGAACAACTAAGTGTTGGGTCTCCACTCTCACCGGGACAAGCACAGCCGATCCAGAGCGCCTCTCCTTCTCCCCCTCAATCTCTTGTGGTGCTCGTTTCTCCTATCTCCCCAATCAGTGTCCCCTCTTCCAGAGCCGCTTCTTCTTCTAGGGTTGTATTTGGTGATTGTCAGGGTCCTTTCGGAGATTCCCCTCACTCTTTTGGATCCATTTCAAGTCTGTCATCTCCTTCTTTCAACCTGCCAGCGAGCCCTACACCTGAGCTAGAAGCAGTAGTTGGTACAGTTTTTCCAGTTACTCTAACTACGACTACTATCACCACTAGTAGTGTGGAAGCTGCTACAGTGACACTGGCAGAGGCCACTATTGTTACAACAGGTACTTCTTTCTCGCCTTAGATGTCTACTTTCATGCCAAAAAGGAAGAAAATGGCTATCTCCCCAGATGAATTTGATTTTGGCAAGATAGTGCCGGCAAAAGCAAAGGCTCCTAAGAAGCCAAGAATCCTCTCCAAGTTGGTCAAAGAAAAGGGGCAAAAATTTCTAGAAATTGCCAAGCCTCCCCAGGATGCTACCCTTGAGGGTTTTGGGATGAGTAGCTATTCCATCTCTCGTGTTAAACTTGGCAAAGTTACTCATGAAGGTGCAAAGAGCGATCTTTAGTCAGCTATGGACATTATGGTCCAAAAATTTGACAGAGAGAAAGAGATGAAGGACTATTATAAAGCCAAAGCAGAGCAGCTGACAGCAGTGATCAAAAGGTTCACTCTTCCTTCTGAAGCAGCAACTCCAGAGGCCTTCTCTGTGGATGACTCAGTCATTCAAAAAGTAGAAAGGACTTATTTAAAAGGGAAAGTCCTGGAGGATTATGTCGAAAGAATGCATACTCAGGGAGTGTCCCTACTTACAAAAGTGGCAGAAAGGACAGGTAAAATGAAGAAAGTTAAAACACAGGTAGATGACTTTGTCTCCCTCATTTCTCATGAGATTGACAGCTTGGAGAAAGATCTCGACAGATGGAAAGAAATAAAAAATCTCAAGAAGAGCACCCTGATGTCTATCGGTGTCATCTCCAATAAAGACTCCTACGTTGAAATCAAGGAGTCACTAACCTTCAGAATATAGGTACTCAAAGACTTAATTGATGATCTTAAAGATTTCAAAGAAGCCACTAAGAAGAGTGACCTGAGCCTGCTTAACAAGTTAGAAGAGCTGCCATGTGAATTAACCTCTAAGGACCATCAGTTCTGTCCAGCAGAAGAGATGATTCAGAGTTTCAAGGAGATGATTCGAAAAGATTTTGAAGAGAAATCATTCTCAATGTCTTCGGTGGACAACATTTTAGATGCACAGTTAACTTTGGAGAATCTAAAATCCAGGTTAACTTGCCATGCTAAAGCCATCATAACATTCAGGATGCGTTGATCAGAGCAAGAACTATCTCCAAGAACGTAGTTGCGCTAGACAGCATAGGAATTTAGGCATCTATCACCATGTATGATGTATATCTAAAAAAGTCCGGTGGCAAGAATTGATTCTCTCTACCCTTCTTTCTTCTTCTATCCTTATGCACTTCTGTTTTGTGCAGAATGCATGCAATTTTGTAATATGTAATTACATGTAAATATTTTGAAAAAATATCTAAAATTCAAAGATGAGTCATCTTTGACCAAGATATTTTGTATATTTTATTATTTTCTGTTTTTGAGGATTTTCTCCCTATATATAGTGGAGACCTCATTTGTAAAAAGATCTTGGAAATTTTAATAGCAAATACTCTGCTGAAATTGAAGCAACATTTGAGACTTTGTGCTCAAATTTGTAAATCATATTCTGTTAAATGAATGAGAAGCAGGTTATTTCAGACTTTGTGTTGAAATTTTCTGTGTTATTTAGGAAATAGTTCTTATGTTCTTTTTCCTGGTAATATCTTATTCATCTAATTTGATAAGCAAAGTGGGTCTATTTATATTATCTAAGGGCATTTTTAGAGGGTAGAAGATAGACTTTGTGCTGCTTTTATCTTTGAGATTCTGTTATCTTTTGTAGTTTCAGGTGAAGACTTTGTGCTTCACTTTGCTCTATGGTTGTACTTGTTCTAGATCTATGGAGAAGCTACGCAATACTTTGTGCTTGCATGAGCGTTCTTGTGACTTTGTTACTACAGGTGATTTCTTGCTCTCTATTTAATACCATTCCTGAAAGAAGAGGACTGTTGTTAGCAATCGACCAAGATTTTCCCTCTTTTGTTCCTTATACATTACCTCTAAGAAAAGAGAGGTAGATGATGTTATACCACCCCCATGTGTTATTTTCTTCTTAAGTACATATATCCGGCACGCAAGTATTAATAGGGAACCTCCCCTTGATGAGAGGAGAGATTTACCTCATCTAGATCTGGTAAACCCACACTTTTCATTGTGTAAATCTCTCTATACTGTGGCTGATATCCCCATTTTGTCATCAGTTAGTTGACGACAAAATATTCACCCAACAATATGTATATAAAATAATTCAAAAATACATGCTCTAATGAAAAATTTTAGATCTAAAAACAAGAAAAAATGGCTTACTTGTAGAAGAGCAATGGAGGTTGCATGGATGAGTTAGAATAAGTGGAACTAAGAGTATAACTTAGGAAATGTTTAAAATAGATAAATGTTAAATTGGAAGTTAAGTGTGATATATTGGAGGTGAAATAAAGGTTTAAAAAGTAAGAAACTTAAAGGCAGTATAACAAAATGTGTGAAATCTTGAGTTTTAAGAGCTAATTTTGGAACATAGACCAAAGGTGGCAAAACTACCCCTTTTATAAGGGCAATTATGTAACCACCTATACATATGATAGAATATCCATAATAAATGATAGAACCACAAAATTAATTGATTTAAATACCTTATAAGTGATGGTTCTATCATGGTGGTTTTTGAAACCATTGTGATAGTTACATCACTTCTAAGGTGATTATGTAATTAGACATGGCAATTTTATCACCAAGAGGGGCGGTTTCATATCTTAATACAATTTTAAAAAATAGGCTAAAATAAGCTACAAATGCCAAGAAAGAGTGAGTTATGAGGGGAAATTAGAGTGTATAGGGAATTAAAATGGGGTAGGGGGTTAAAGAGAACCGATTTGATCATAAATAAGAGATCACTACATCATTGGATATCGTGTTGGAATGTTTCAACATTTAATTTTTGGGTGCATACATATTTCCCCCTCAGTATGACACCTTTTAATTAATTGATGAGGGTGTGGTCCAAAGTAATGGTATGTGGAAGGGATTTATAAATACTTACCTAACTCACCTAAGTGGTGCAATGAAGTAACCAGTACTTCACTCAACCTATAGACAAAAGAAGAGAATCAAGTGCAATGTAGAAAAAAAGTAGAAAATAAACTATGTAATAAAATCATGAACAAGAGTATGTACCATACATGTCGGTAGGATCATACTACCTAAACCATCATGTCAGGGGACTGAATCTAGTGCCAAGTCATCATGTACCTAGAAAACTATAAAAAGTGTTAACAAAATATTAAAATTATATTAAAACTTTGGATTTCAAACATGATTTCTAAAATTTAGTAGTAAAATAACTCATAAACATGAAAATATATGTTAAATGATAAATATGCGAAAATTAGAAAGTTTTCAAATAAAAATGTCTAGTCTGGGGCCTGTTATATTCAAAAAAATCCTAAATAATTCATTTATGCCAATTAATTTGAGATACTTTTGAGTTATGGGTTACTTGTGATGAAATTGAGTAAACAAATAGTTGATGGGTAGAGCATCAGACAAGGATGAATAATGTGCCAGAAGGAGATGGAGCTAGGTAGGGACAAATAAATTTTAATTAATTTTGTGTTTGTTCCCCAGTTTTAAAAAAATGTCAAAAATGCATTTCAATCTACTAAAATTTATATTTTATTATATATATGGGATTGGGAGACTAGGTAGGTTATAAAAATTTAAATGTTTTAGATGATTTTTTTAGACTTTTAGGGAAACATAGATGGTGAAAAAAACTACCACTTATAGATAGAACCATTGATCTTCACAAACTGATAGTTATGAAATCATCACAATGTAAACATAACCATTGTGGTATATAGAGAGGATGATTACACAACCACCACTAGATGGGGGTTGCATAATTACCTAGTCCATGACAGTTGCGTAACCATTGTATACAAACATGGGTTATATCCTTTAAGAACCAAAGGGGAAAACTTAGATTTTTGAAGGCTAGGATTCATTTTATTGGCTATCTTGGAATCTCTACTTGTTTTAGGAGGTATATATCCATTGGAATAAAGCCAAGGAGTAGGAGTGGCTTACCTATGTGATGACATTATTAAAAAAAATGGAGTGGCCTTATTACATAGATTTAATATTACAAGTAGGGATCATACCTACCTCAAGAAGATAACTATGTAATCTACTCACATATTGGGATCCTAACTGAAACCTTTCATGTTCCATCATGCACTAGGGGAGTGGACTATCACTCTTGTATATGTTTATAAGATTATTGGCCTTCTTATGATAGGTCAATTAGTGACCCTCTAAGAGGCCAATAGTAGTAATTATTTAAAGGATTAGGTTGGCCAATTTATAGATGGTGATGCACCTAACATGGGTGCCAAGTGTGGGGTGATACATTTTGGGATTGAGTGATCAACACTCCCCAATCTATGAAAGGTGATCATTGATATCCTTGTCTCCCAACTAGTGGGATAAATGGGTACCAAAAGGCTTCTATATATTTGGTATCCAATCATCTATCAAATCAAGGAAAGAGGATCCAAATAATTTTGTAACCAAGAGATCCAAGCCCATACTTATATATATTTTTACTATATGGTTCATTTGGGAGTGCTTTCTATCACTCACCCCGCATTCCTCATGAGCTAGGTGTATGATAGGATGATTTATTACTAGAGGGGAGTAAATATTAGGGATATAGGGGATATCAAGGCATAAACATGGATAGATGTGGTACCATTTTATGCCTTTCCCTAGGCTATTTGGACCCTAATAGTATCATACTTAATAGGCCTACCCTATTAGGTCATTATTAGATAGTAGGATCAAGAGACCCTCTATATTGTAGTATCGATTGGGGCCACTTAAGTTTGACAAAAGATTTTAAATATTGAGGTGCACTATGTGGATAGGGTGATGAAACATATTTGAATTCTCTTCATGGGAAACCTTTCATTTTGGTAGTGTTTTACAGGGACATGCATGAGGCATGAACAAAGATATTAGGATGAATGGCCTAACACCCACTTTCATAATGGGTGACTATCACTTAAGTGATACATTTAAGAGTTATAAAATCAGCTGGAGGAGGATGAGGATGGGTTATAGGGGGAGAATACCAAGTATCCCAATCACCAACATCACACTAGGACCCTACATATTAGGATCATACATAGGAATATGAGAAATAATCGGTAGGTGGAGACGATGAGGATATAGAGTACATTGAGATAAATGAGGACCTCAATGTAGATGATGGAAAGGCTATTGATTATGACTCTGATCTTGAATTGCATCAATATGAACCAAGTAAACTCTTATTTTTTGCATTTTAACTTATTACTTGATACTTCATTTTTAAAATTGATTGCCTATTTGATTAATTTCTTTCATTTTTTCATGACTAGATATGACATCAATTCCTCTACTTTATGACTTCAAATAATTTAAATAGGTGGAAGAACATGATCATGTATACCCTAATTAATATATTTCAATTGGGTTTATATATGTTTATATATGTGTTGTTTGTAGATCCCAAATTGCATACAGAGAAAAGTTACCATATTAATGTCTTCACTCTAGCCTATTATGTGTCTATGGTACAAACCAAGTTGCGGGTAGATAAAATCACTCTCAAGGCAAGATCCAATACATCATAGGCATTAGTATCCACAATGGTATTTGGTGGATGTCAATTTTCTTCCAACTAATAAATAGGTTGTACATCCTAGTTTGGAGGTGCTAGCAAGAGGAGAGATAGTTTCTCAAGGTAGTACAAGTAGAAGGCATCACATGATATATATCCCATATAACTCTTCTACATAAATACCCTCATAGGTGAGAAGAACATGATCTGAGGACCGTTATTGTATGCCCTTTTAATTGATTTTTAACATTTGAGACATGTTTTCCCTCTATGGGGGTGATTGTATTAGTGATTTATGATATAAAAACTCAACATCTATTATATATACATAGATACATTTGGTTTACCTTTTGGTGACTTATCATTATGTGTTATGGGATTTGATTTTTATGTTTTTATTTTCAATTTATCCACTCTCGATGACTAGGCATGTGATGGTATATCATGTATCTCTACATTTTTCATATAATGCTATGGATAATGCTTATATATGTGATAAAAAAAATACATGTAGATGATCTAGAGTGATGGATATATATATGAAACTATAAATACATTAATAGCTATTTTATAGGTGATGACCTAGTTATTTCATTTACACAAAATGTGAATTTAAGTTTATAACAAGGAATGAAAAGGTGAATAGGATAAATGTGAGATGATAAAGAATGAAACCATAAATCAAAATTTCTTAAGAAAAATTAAGATGACCTAATCCTTATGATTAGAGTGGAAATTCTACTTCTTGATAGACTTACAAAACACTAATTTTATTATTTTCATCTAGAGATAATTAATCTTACATAATTGGTAAATGGGATAAAGTTACCTTTTTTAACATACGTATAAGAAAATATTTTTTAATATATTTTCACTTGGACACTTTTTGAATTAATAGTGCTTTTAGATTTAGTTTTTTTTTACACCCCCTACATATAGTATCATGTGACTAGGAAGACACATGGGATCATCGCCAAAGACTAGATGTAGGAAAGTAAAGGGAATATCCCCCAATGATAACCCCATATAACTAGTAATATTTGAGGGCTCAAAACCATAGGTTAATAATGTGAGAGATGTGAGATTTATCTTTTAATTACAATAAGATTTTGATAAGAGAGTCTTTTATTTACCAGGACTTTACACCTAAATCTTGGCCCTGTGCAACTAGTAAGATGTAAGGGCTCATCACCTAAGACAAAGATAGGTGAGTAAAGTTACCTATTTTTTTATGATTTTAGTGTTTTTATTTTAAAATAACTATAGAGGGAGACTCTTCCATGGAAAATCTTCTAGATTAGACTATAGGCTAGCATTTTATAAGTTGTGCAAAAAGATGCAAGGAAAAGATATGTGCTCTACTCATAATAACTAAGGTAATAACCAATGGGATGTTGATTTTGAGAATTATTTCCATGGGATAATAGGGTAGTGTTAGAATTGAATGATATGATATGCTATATTTTTAAGGTTTCCAATTATGCTAATTAACAACCAAATATTTACCAAACACAACATGTAATATGTAAGGAAAAATGGTAAGAATGGAAAATGAAATATGATGAGGGTAATATGACATGAAATAACTAGATATATAAGCATTTTAGGTGCAAAGAGTTCACATACTCACCAAAATTTTAACCCTCTAGAGTGCAGAACTGATAATCTCTATTATTTAAATATCTGGTCACTAGGTAAGGGCTCAACCAATTAGGTATTAACTTATGACCTTCTCCTTTATTCTTGTCAATCTAGCTATCAAGCCTAAGGATAAGGTCTCCTACATGAAGTGGGAACTCATGGATGTTTTTTTTGTATTATATGACCATGTGATCAATGTAATAAATATGATTTTTTGTAGTAGTGATCTGATGTTAATCTAAAGTATCTAAATCAATTAGCACATATTTATTTACTCATCGTGATCAAGTAAACCTTGAAGAGAAACATGAAGGCTAGGTACTATACCTCTAAGGGTAGAATGGCTTCAGATTCAAACACAAGTGAGTATGGATTTTCCCCTATGGGTGTTTTAATTATTATCTTATAAGACTAAATTATTAGATAGAGTTGTAAGTGCCAATATCATTTAAAATCTATAATAATTTTGACCTCAGGGTTTTATTTGTGGCCTCAACTTGGATATTAGCCTATGGGTAATACAAAGAGGATCAATGGTGTGATGTATCAAATTTCTTACATAGATCACATACCTCAAGGATTTTAAAATGAGATATGTTGTCATTAATGATGACCTATGGGATGTCAAATCAACAAATGATTTAGTTCAAAATACATTTTACAATCACTAAACTAGTGATAAATATTAATGTCATAGCTTCTACCCACTTGTTAAAATACTGAGTGGTCATGATAATGAAATTATTACCATTTGGGGAAGTATGTGAGATATTGCCTACTAAATATAAGCCCCAAGTGGATAAGGGCCATGGAGTGACTATTGGTTTTAACTCCCTAGTGGAAAAGTGTATCAAGTGTGAAAAGTGTTGACATTTATCACATTTATGCACATACTTGATGACATCTTGGTCTAATTTGATCCATAAATATCCCATTCTATGGATTTTATAATCATTCATGTGGATATCAAAGTGTCCACCACAAATGCCACTATGACATTGAAATAGGACCCTATCTAATCTTTTTTATTAACACACCTAAGTAATATGCCATCAAATACTTTTTGATAAATAACTGTCTATAATATTGTACATGGATGCAATGATATGAATGCATCATTTCTACTATGAATTCACACCTTTAGGATAAGTGTGGTCAATTAAATAGTTGATGGTATCCATTTAACAATGAGAGGAACTAATAGTAATTATTTATATTTATTGTATTAATTCATTAGGAAAGTCAGTATTAATGAGATATCTAACTTTTAAGAGAGAATCGACAAACCAATAAACAATGATCTATCCTTGAATAAATTTTTAGATGACATAAGTTAACTCAAACTTACTCAAGAGTGTAATGAAATGCCCAACTTTCTTAGAGAAGATTGGTTAGGTTAGAAAAGTATGTAAGGCTTGAGATCTCATGATAACTCCTATTTCTTGATTAAGCATATAATACCACAACCATTTGGTAAAAAACACTATAGCTAAGCATTTCTTTTTTGATTGAGTGTATGGTGTATCATAATCAATGAGGGTGTGATTAATGAATTAAATGGCACATTCTTTTCTAGTTTCATCTTCTTAGGCCAACATGCATGCAAGAGACACCTCAGTATCCCTAATGTAAATTATCAAGGGATTCTCTAGATACCATAGCATAGGGGGAGACATGAGGAATAATTTTACTACTTTGAATGCCTTTTAAAAATAAGGGGTAAGGGGTTAGAGAGAACCCATCTAAGCATAAATAAGAGATAAATACATCATCATTGGACATCATATCATATCATCACATAGTGTAATTTTTAGGTGGATACATATTTCCCCCTCAAGATGATGTCTTGCCATGAATTGATGAGGATGTGATCCTAATTTTCATGCACATAAATAACACATGTTAAATTATGCACTCAACTTCTTGATTTTGGGATAATATTATTGATGCAATAGATGGGAAATGAATGTATTTATGAAATGGTCTATTTGTTAGGTGGAATGGGATTTATAATGCATGGTGGCAAGGGATTCTTGTGATGGAATAAAAAGACCTTTACATCATCACATTGCTCATTAATAATGTCTAGCTAAGAAAAAGTGGAGCTCCAATATCCTTTAGTGTTTGAGGTAATAAGGAGGTTGAGATCCTAGTCAATACTAGGAGTAGGGAAATGGGGATGATTAGGTTGAATGACTTGAGGGATGATATCAACTCTATCAAGTTGATTGTGCCTAGTCAATTCCATCTATAAATGTGAATGATATATGATGAGGTTAGACTTGTGGAGAAGAAGGTGGAGTGTAGGTGAGTATCTAGGCTTGAATCATGCTATATTGGTGATCTTTGTTCTAAGGGAGGATGATGATTGGTTGATTTTGGATTCACTCTTTATCCTCTATAGCACTAAGAGAGTCAACAATGTGATGGGGATTGGGTGTATCATGAAAAACCTCAATTCTCAATTAAGTATTAATGTTTGACTATGTGTTTATTGTAAGACCAAGTACTCTAACCCTAGGGAAAAAACTTATGACAAGACTCGGTGTCTCGAAAAAGTGTCATCCAAAGGAGACTAGGAAAAGTATAATCATATGAAATTGTATTGGAATTTTTTTTGAGAGTGCTTGTGTGGTTTGACAAGGCTTTTGGTAATGTTCTTATTTTTTTATTTTATGAATAATTGACTAAAATAGAAACTAATTACTTGCTGAAATGAAACTAATCTAGCCCCATTATTTTTGCACTCAAAGTCTATATTGAAACCAAAAGGCATGACTTGTCTCTCAAGAGAAATTATAATAACTCCTACCCATGCACCTAGGTGACACTTGGCCCCATCATAGTTAAAGACCCACTGATCATGTGTGGAAGAAGGACTACCACTTTTAAATATTTCTTGGTATATTGATATATAAACCATATGAATATTGAGCATATCCAACTAATCACTAATATGTCTGATAGTATAGATAAATCTAGTTATAAACAAAGACGTGTGGATCAGCCCCCATAAAATGCATGGCCCTACTGGCATGTATGCACACATGATCACTAGAATATCCACAATCACCAATGGTGAGCCTCAAATCTTTAATATTAATTTAATTTCCCTCTTGAGGTTCTTGGTATTTATATTGAGAAGAGTGATTAGTCATTTCTTGTTGCAGGATGAATGGAAGAGTCTATAAAAATGCAAAATCTTGACTCTTTTGGTGTGATTTAAGGAAAGGAAGCACTTATAGGAAATCAAAAAGCTTACTTATAATATATAAATTGAGGTAATTAAACACATATGGTAACTCTAAAGGTTACTTACTAGGGTAGGAAGTATGTTGGCATAGTTATGATGACATTTTGGTGTGGGAAATAAGCCAACATAGTTATGATATTATTTTTGGGCAGAAGTTTTAGGAACATAATTATTCATAGTATATTATTGTTGGTAAGACATGGGTAATTTTTTTTCCTATTTTTATATGTAGGAAAACTCATAAGAACTCGGTGAGTGGTTCCCCATCCCCCCCTCTTCATAAGAGAAAGAGAAGGCATGCATTTAGGAATTTGTGGATACGCATGAGATCCAATGGTATTATCTATGGTACCTATTATTAAAGTATGAACCTTCTCCTTAATTAATATAATGGCTTGGGGAGAAGGAAAGTTATGACTACATGTTGGATAACTCAAAATATGATGTGAATTATAACTAGGTGCAAGTCAAAGTAAAACATACAACATCTAATGAGGAAGCAAACCCAAGGGATTAGTAACTCTATAAGATATATATGGTCCTATCATAGTCTGATCTAGGATTATTCTCCAAAGAGTATCATATGTAATAATATTATTACATGATTTAAAACTTACCCCTATGTGATTGAGTGTTGGGTGATTATGATGGTAGTTGTAGGAAATATTGTTATGGAGGGAAACCTCAAAAATATCTAAAATCTCAATCATGCAAAGATCAGGTAGACTAGTTTACCCCTCTTGGATTCCCTAGTTTTGAGACAAATAATTTTTAGGTTCCTAACCCTCATAGGTTAAATGGGAGGATGATTGGTGTGTTCTTTTCCAAGAGATTGATGATCTCAACTATATACATGGTGAAAACTACTAGATCAATGACTAGATTTGAACTACTGACCTTTTCAACTACCACTGTATCCTCCTCTTATGGCTTATATTTTATTATATATTTAGCTATTTCATCCCATTTATTTAAGATAACCACTTTAGGCTTCATACATTCAGTAACATCAACCAACGGTGGGGGTTTTATGACCACATTGGTAGGTAGAAGGTAATCAATGTGCAACTTAAGTTGATTATGTATTGTAATTTATATCATATCAAATGGTTTAGAATCCATTAGGATATGAAAACCTTCATTTGGTATAAGAACCATATTTTATTAAACAAGGTTGAAGGAATCGCCTTCATCTTGTGTATCCAAGGTGTTCCCAAGATCATGTTATTGTTGGTATTTTTGTGTATGACATAAAACTCAATTATCACCATCTTAAGACCTAGAGTAACTCTGATCACAATGGTTCTTATGGAATTATATTTGAGTCTATCATAGCCTCATAGGGTATTATGACTCATGGAATAGATTGTTTCCACATAACCAAGTTTTTGTAGGAAAAATAAGGGGATAATATTCATGGTCACTCCATAATCAACCGTAGCTCTCTTTATATAATTATTGTAAATACAAACCTATAGAAACAAGGTTGGTGATGAGTATAATTTTACCACCAATTAAACCTAATAACCTTGTACAACTTCACCTATGCTCATAGGATGAAGTGGCCACTTGATGCATAAATAACTACTTCATTAATTTTTAACCTAGGGAAATTTTGGATTGATAAGGTGACATCATTGTATGTGCACATTTTACTCACTTTTTAATTATGCCAATTGCATATAGGCACACTTGAATAAATAAGAAGTTGCATAAATGTAAAGTATTTGAAATGAAATCATGCTTGTATGAATGAAATAAATAGAATTTAATGGAATGAAATGTTGTGGAAGCTTCATTATGAAATTAACATGCACTCACAATATTGAAATATTCTATAATAATCAAATAACATATACAAAATCAAGGAATAGAAATGAATACTTGGAATTTAATCTACTTAGCTACTCTAAAGAGATGGTATCTTCCCTAAAAGTCCTCCTGAGGAGGCCCTCCTTATTTGGTATTGAGATCCAATCATTGCCTTGGAATTAAAATGTATTTACTACAAACTATTATATTTATTCATAGTCTATAAAAATTAAAGATTGCTACATCAAGATTGAAATGGCTAGAAATGATATTACTTGGTCACACTTTAATTATCTATCCTCTTCCTATACTCTCTACTAACCTAGCCTACATCTTTGTTTTAATATATATATATATATATATATATATATATATATAGGAGGTTAAAGTTGCTGATTAACAAGAAACTACAACAACTTTGAGAATATTAATATTATGCAGAATGCAACCAGTAATGGCTACAAGATAGAAATAAGGGTGACATTGTTGGGAAGTTGGAAGGAGTGAAATGTAGTCTATTAAGAATGCTCGATATTCCAACTTATCCTCATCATGTATGCCTATATCGATCCATGCATGCTCATTCTCTAATATTTTTCATTGGAATAAAATCAATAGAAAGGATGGTCATTATGACTATTACATGTTTAGGTAAGCTATAGGTAGTTATTCATGTTTTTTATTGCAATTCTTGGTGGTTATAGGTTGATAACCTATTGTCTAATGTCTATGAATTCCACGTACATAATATGGTGCTATGACTATGCATTTCCAAACTTCATTTCATTGCTATAGGACATAACCTTATGGTTTCTAGATATAGATCATGTCAATCAAGTTACTCAACAAAATATAATAAGTACAAGCATCATAATAAAAGATAACATATTCAACCTTAATCATAAGATAAAAACTAACTTCATTATTATAAACATAGTCAATATATATCATCATGATTTAGAGTAATTAAAACATGGAAATACACAAGGAATATAGGAAACATTGGGAATTAGAGGCTAAAAAGGTAGATAAGTAGGGTTCAAATTATGCCATTTATGTGGCTCATCAGTTGAATCCCCTCCTTTCCATCTCAAAGTTAGGAGGAAGACTATGTAAATCAAATATGTAGCCAATGTCTTGAGAGTCCTAATCAAGTGGAAACATATATATATATATATATATATATATATATATATATATTAATATGGTTGATTTAAGCATATGGTGAGGAAGCAAAACTAGATATAATCCCTAGTCCTAGGGTATCAATCAAGGCCAATCAATGAGTAAATTAGAAACAAAAATGTCAAAGAATGTCTTGGTTAGGTCTAAGATCAAATCATATTTCCTCATGGGGTTAGGGATAGACTCAATTTATAAAGTGTTTAATGGATTAGGATTCATAAGCTGATACTCTCTAGTGCAAGAAATAGTATTCACCTCTTATTCAACTTCTAACTCTATAAATCCTATCATTCTATTTTTCCTTATACTCCTAACTAAGGATCAACATTAGTATTATCAATTATAGAGGTGGAAGATTCATCATCATGGGCTCATGTTGTCATGGGTCGATTGTGTCGAGTTAGGTGGTTTTATAGGATAGCATGTTGTTGATTTTGAGTAAAACATGTTTGATGGTTAGAAAAGGGGTTTTGGTATATCTGGAGATTTTGATTTTGAGGGGAAATAAGATTATTTTGAAGGACCTAGGGGTTTATGCAAAAATTTCCTAAGAACATGTCTACAAATCTTTTCCTATGATATTTAGGGAGCCTTTGGATGAATTTATTATAATCCTTATAGCTTCAAGTATCATGATTGATAATATAGTAAAATAGACTATAGTCATTGGGTTCATATTCCATAGGCTTTAGTTTTGTCCATGTTGACCAAACCCTATTTATTATTCTTTTTTTAATAGGGTTATCTCTAGAATAGGGAGAATTGATCAACATCTTGATACTAGTTCTGATTTTTGTTTTGGTACTGTAAGTTATGTGTTATTGGTTGGTTGAAATCAACCATATGAACTACAAGTGGGAATTTTTGGTTTTTATCACCTATATTATTATTGGCATCATGTTATTCATGGGTTGAGACTAATTTTTTTTCACAAGGTTTGAATTTTTACTTTGGTTGGTGATTTCATTAGTGGTGGTGTTCCTATTTTGATTAAGGATCATGGGACCTTGGTTATTAGTATTTTTTGGATTGCATTTTAAAATCCTCTATTATTTTTGTTTGGGGTGATAATGCATTTGATGGTTTTGTAAGTTCACCAACCACCATCAATGGCCACTTGGTCAAGCCATAAATCACTCTAAATAACTTCTTCATAGGATTGATAATATAATTATTAGACATCCCCCTCATCTCTTTGTTAAGGGAGTGAAGGAAGAGGTCACATAGTTCTTATTGATCCATGTGAGGTGCACTAGAAGATGAATATAGAACTTGTGGCCATCTTGTGATGAAATGGGTAGCCAATTCATTGTGCTCTTGTTTGAAATAAATGAATTATCGAATATGAGTCTTAAAAATATTGTTCATGTCGAAGGCCTTAATGAATTTGGACATTAATTATATAAAAGAATTAATTGACCCCTCGAGGAGGCATTGAAACCAATAAAGATCTATTATTTTTAGGGTTTTGGAAAAAACTTAGAAAAACCCCATCCCAAGGTAAGAGTTCCTTGATAGATGTAGTGTAAACATTGACATGTGCATTGGGATCTCCTTCCACTTTAAAAATGGGAAGGTTTGGTATGGGACATGGGAGAGATGTTAAGATCAAGAGGATCCTTAAGGTACTTAACATAGGTCCCCATGTTACTAAATTCAATTGTTGATGTAGTAGGATTGGATTAGAAAGGTGGGTTCACATAGGGGCTAGTTGGATAACCACTAGATCAAATAGAAGAAGATTTATTGGGTAAATTAGAATAAGCTAGAAAATAGTTATTTGGCTGATTATATTTGGTATATGTATTAAAGTAGGGAGGAATATTGTTAGACATAGGAGGATTGGTGGCTTGTTGAGAAGGAGTATATGTGGTTTGCACATAGCCTAAGTCTATTGTTAGGAATTTAGTATTAGTGTGTACATTATTTTATGTAATAATATATGAGAATAAAATAATTATGTGTGTGTATATATGAGGTGTCATAGACAACTCATATAGATAGACTAAAATGAGTGAATAATGGGTGAGTGATAGATATTAGGAAATTCTTAAGAGAGATAAGAGGGATTAAGGATAATGGTCGACTCTTTGAATAAAGAAGGTCTTCAATATATATATTGTACTCCTTTTAATGAACAAGATCATTTGAATGAAATTTGATATATATGTTTTAAGATTATTATTTTTTCTATGTTCAACTCTTATGTACATACACTATGGTCAGAATCAATATATGGTATCAGAGTAGGTTGCATCTTTAATTACAAGTATGGAGAATTAAAAAAAGGGTAGTTATATGTGCTTCACCTCTAAGAATGAGAAAAGAATAATTATATCTATATATTGTTATATACATCTATGCCAATAGTTTGTAATCATGTGCATGAGCATATATGAATAGAATGTAACATAAGGAGGGTTTGAAATTTAAATCCAAGCATTGAGTGAAACATGACTAGAATTGGCAAGATCAAGTTTTTTGTTTCAAGTTTGAAACAAATACATGTTAGTTTGTATTCATTTATACCTTTAACAATTCAGAATATCTGACATCATTATTTTCTTTATTTGAAAGGCATTCTTAGTTCCATTATGTTATGAGTATTATTAATATATATCTTGTATAATTGTCTCAATAATGTCACCATTTTCTATCTAAATTCTGGTAGACCACCCATGACTATCATTTATCCACTGATGTCAATGTTTTGATCAACATCATATGTGCATAGGTGTGTTTGTATTACTTTGATTGAATCAACCCATGCCTGATCCAATGTAATCACTTCATGTGTCTCTATTACATATCCATTTATATTTTGTTCTAATTATGCTGTAGATAACATTCATCTTAGCATGATTTTATCAAATTATATTCTTATGTATTTTCTACCTAGTCACGTTGTGATCTATATAAAAAAAATTCTCATCTAGTGCACACATCTCTGGGATCCTTCTCATACATGTAGTTATTTTTATTGAAGTCTATTTCCATGCAGTGTAGATCATTGTATAGTACCAACCATCTAAATACATGCAATTTTCCATCATGTGTAGTCCAAGTGTTTCCAAGTCTTTGACTTATATTTTATTGTTGCATAATTCTTTGTTGCAATCTTTATTAGTTGGAGTGATTAAGTTTTAGAGTCTAAAGTTTTTTTTTGTAGACACCTAAAATTGGCCACCAATGGCCTTTGATTAGACTTCAAATTGATTCCTACCAACCATTGAACATTAAGCCTAGGAATCAATAAACATCCCATATTTGCTTGCCCATCACTTGTCAAAGATTGGAATCACATTAAGGCATCCCTAATTGGGGTATCCTACTCTATGAAATCATAACCTCTCATGGATTCATCTCTAAGTATTATGTGACATCATAATAGTCAATTTGACCTATGGATCTATTAAGTTGGGCACTTGCACACATAAATCAAATCTTGAAAATGCTAAAATCCTAATCAAAATTAATTAACAAGCTAAACCAAATTAAATTCCTAGTTGAATTATCCATGTGTAATTAATGAAATTATAAAAAAGGAAATTTAAAAATATGAAATATCCTATCTTTTCATGATTACCTTTGCAAGTTGTCAAGCCCTTGAAAAATATCTAAAAATATCTCTTCTTGGAGACCCATGCCTATTCATTGCAAATCATGAATAATTGACACCTTTTAACTCTATTAGGGTTATGTTGACTCACTTAGGTTAGGTTTGAACCCATTACATGTTTAAAATACACTTTAACTCACCTTTAGTTGGGTTTAGTTCTTATGCCTATAAATATAAGACATTGCCTATTGAAAAGGGGGCTTGGATATTGTAGAGTTATAATGCAAGTTTTTGCATAAGATTCATATCAATAATGTTATAATGCCAAAATATGGAGCCAAGCCAAATAAATCCATATCAAGCCACAATGGTGCCAAGGAGAGAGGGAGCTACACAACCTCCATTACCAAATAATCTTTGAGCATAATCCAAGTAAGCCACCTAACAAATAATTTGGAGCATTCAAGAAAGGTAAGAGATTGTTTGTATTTTAAATTTTAGTTATGTTTTTCATTTTTTTTTGTTCATTAAGCTCCCCATATGATCTAGGATAGAGATGTTATCATGTTAGTGTGTTCATTTCACTATTTTGTGGACTAACACAAGACCAACCTCCTCTCTTTATCAAATTCCTGTGATCATAAATGACACTCCCAATGGGACCTAGAGAATCCCATATAGAAAGGAGACCAAAGTGAATCTCTTAGTTTTATAAATGAATGCTTGATCATATTAAAATATTGATTTTTTAATTTGATTTTGTGTATACTATTTTTTAGTGCTACACAGATTTACACAAAGACCAACATCGATTTTCCCTAATCGACATCGGCCCTATACTAACTGACATTGGTCTTGTATAACCAATGTCAATATCTATGTGCATCACCCAAAACTAATGTTGGTCTCTATGTGCATTACCCAAAACTAACATTATTTTCTATGTAGAATAATAGGTTGATAGGCCATCTTTAGGAGCTTCATTTGGGGTCATTTAGACTCCATTTTTTATGTTTTTTTAAACCACATGTTTTCTCCTAAATTTTTAGACTAGGCTATCAGTTTAACTTCAAGTTGTATAAATATTTCACAAAATAGAGAAAACCCATTAACACTTTTTTTAGGACCCAAAGGTCATAAGGAGACATTTAAAACACTTCTAACTTGCAATTTTCACATTTGAAATTGGTGTTTTAATTATCTTCTTGTTTAAATCATTTTTGTTTTGTTTCAAGATTTCAATAACAACTGCCAAAGGGCCAAAAACTTCATAACACATTTCTTTTGGTGTATTAAAATGAAATTTAATCACTTAGTTACATGATTTTGAGAATTTTCATTTTATGCCTTGTTTATTTGAAGTTGTTTGTTTATGCAAATTGATTGATGTGTGTATTCTCTCCCCCATCCCCTTTAGGAAACTTGGGTGACCACAAACATAATTTAATTACCTTTTTTCCATTTATAAATGTGTGAAAAGAACATCATTAAGGCTCTTCTCAAGTCCATATAGTTTGAGTGATATAAATGCAACTCTAAAGTCTTTTCACTAGTCATTTATTTTTATGCAACTTGGCTTATGAGCAGGAGTTCACTTCATCATGAGTTATTTAGGGGTGTATTGACCTGAGGTTTCATCTCCCAAAATCATACCAAGCCTTCTCCATGGTGGGGTATATAAATTAGGGAAAGTATATTATGATTTCTAGGGGTTGATCAGCTAACCTCTCCAATCATAATGAAAATATGAGTCAAGTCTAGCTAACTAGGGGATTCCACTAAGAATTACATAGATGGAATATATATGCAAAGGAATAGACCATTTCATAGTAAATTATCTAGATTGAATTTAATTGATCTGATTATATCTCAAGTGTTAACCACACTTGGGACCATATAGACATTTGAAACCTATAGTTTTAGAATAACTCCACTTGTTGCAAAAATATTGTTGATGTAGGGTGAGTATCTCTAAATTCCATGTCATCATACAATCTCTTAGGAGAAGAGGGGGCCTAAAAACCTACTTATTCATGATCTTTTATTTTTGGATTAATACTTAAAATCCTCCTAAGAGCATGTATATAGATAAAATGTGACAGTACTATGCAACTTTATCAATTTTAGGATTTAGGACATTACACTTAGGTGTTTGTGTCATTTTATCCTTTATTGCTTATTTTTGGAGTCTAAATTTGTTTTTTTATCTTCTCATGTCAAAACTAGTTTTGTGTCCAAACCACTCCATTGTTTGAGGAGGTTTTATGTTGTTTGTTTGATGCCTTACTTTTTTAACTTAGTATTTAAAAAAAATATTTTTATGTGTGTCACTTGATTGAAAAAGGTAACATTACATTACCAAATTCATTTCAAGTTTTGTGCCTTAGACTATTGAAACCAACCATTGATTACATATTTAGATCATGATAACATCATTGCATTTCTTAATTCATTTCATAGACTTGTTTGCCTTGTTTCTAAAAATGCATTTTTAAAACCAAGTTGTATGTGTCTTTTAGATATTTATCTAGTGTTGTTATGCTAATCACCTTTGTCTAGCTTGTTTGGTCAAAGAAGCCTAGTTTCCTAAGTTGAGTTTTTTATTGACCTTGACAATTTCAAATCCAAAAATTGATTTATTTTTGTTTATGCCTTATGAAATTTAGGCCTAAACACTGATATTTATCTTTTGGGTTATGTAACTTAGGTTAATTCTTTACCCACTTTGAAAACTATTATTTTTGCCTAGATTTGGGAGAAACAACCTATCTCTCCATATGTCTTTTATTTCATGACTTATACCAATTGACCAAGTTCATGTCAAATTTGAATGTCTAGTTTATGCCAAAGTGTTTTATATTTTTTATATTAAATGTCTCACCTTATTTTTAAGTTTAGATTGTATGCTTGTTTTTCTGAAATTCCTAACACATGCATGTTTTGAGCATTTCTGACATGGATACTTATCCACCTTACAACACTCAAATAGGGGAACAAAGCCAAGATCCTTTGGCCCATTATTTGGTCAACACACCTCTAAATTTGGAGGACCAAGACAAAATAACACAATAACTAGCTAGCATACCTTTGGTTACAGAATAAGTCTAATAGCAATCATACTATGTTACAATGCCATCAACTTATGACCTTAATTTTTTATCATCATTTATTTACAAACAAGGATGAAGTCTTAATTAGATCCAAAAAAGTAGGGGCTAAGTTTTTAGTAGACTTCTCCCATGAAAATTTTCCAAGTTTATTAAGAGGGCATTACAACATGTCTTACAATCAAAAAATTAAATAGGCCTCTTCTATAAATTCCCAAGCTATAGTGTTGATGCCATATCAGGACCCTCATATATTTGTCATAGGAAAAGGCCTCATGGAGGATCATTAAATAAATATTCAAACAACATACCAAACATATTTTAATTTAGCACATAACTTCAACAACATGACCATGTCAAATGCTCCTCTTATTGAGTTAGCTCCTTCAACATGAGTTTTAATCAAATTGACAGGCCACAAAAATTAGGGTGTGGATCCATTTATGCAAAGAACTTTAGGGTAAAACATGTTTAATGCCTTAGCTATTGAATAAGTGTCTTTTTATTCTACATATAATAGTGAGACAAACATAGTAGACAACATGCAACTGACGTCCAATCCAGACCAAAATGGTTTGAATGCACAAACAACTAGTCTACAACAAAATGGGCCTTTTATTAACACCATGGGTGGTTTTCAAATCCATGGGGTCAAAAATTCTACCTCCCAACCTTAAATAACTACCTCTAATCCTCAATAGACTACTTATTCAAGCACATAAGCACATGGATTAAGTAATCAAGCCATGACCAATGTCGTGCCTCAACAAAACATGATGAATATTACCCCACCATAACAGGTGATGACTAATATTTCACAACAATTAGCATAATCCAAGATACTAATGCATTAGAGGCTAAACATTTGCCTCAACAAGGGGTAACCAATGTTCCACCTCACTAGGTAGTGATGAACATACCTATTCAATCATAGACCAACATACCAATACAATCACAAATGATGTCTAATCAAAAACATATAATTATTGGTCAACAAAAATATTAAACCTTCAACATGCATCTACTTCCTTACAAGGATTCATGCAGCCAAGAGGTTCTAATGTTCTACAAGTACTAATTAGGCAATAATTACATTTTTTTTCTAATGTGCCACAAAATCAATGACAAGGCGTTAGTTCACAACTTCCCCTTAATCAACAAGGTTTGAATAGTTGGAAACAATTCCCTAATCAACCTTAACATGTATAATATTTCACTCCCAGACATATCCTTCCATCTAAATCATAATTTACCCAAAACTAGAATCATATACCAAATATTATCCAAAATATCACACCATAGTATGTGTAATTCTAACAATCGCACCCTAATTTGCACATGCATATTCCTGGGTAATTCCCAAAATAAATCAACATTACATAACAAACCATGCCTCCACTATACTCTGATCAAATTAATTTAATTTTGATCACCCAACCTTTACCTCAAATAAATGTTCCCTCTAGTTTCCTAGTCCGAGAACTACAAAAAATGAAGGATGCAATTACTACCATCCAAGGTGGGAAATAGACTAAAAAGTTTACGTTGGATGGTATGTGTTTTTACCCCTTCAACATGGAGTATTTGCATATACCATTTCCTCTAGGGTAAAAACCACCAAAATTTAAAAAATACAAGGGGAAAGCAGACCCCATGGCCCACTTAACCAAATTATTTGTTGCCTATTAACCAATGGTCTACAATGATATCTACCTCCTACTATTATTTCTAAGGAGTCTAAAAGGACAATCATTAGAGTGGTTCCTAAAATTACAAAGAATTTAGTTTCTAATTTTGATTATCTTTCAGACAAGTTTGTGAAACAATTCTCCTATAATATCAAACATGAGATTTCATTGGTATATTTGATGCAAGCCAAATAAAAGGTTGATGAAATCTTTGATAGTTATTTGTAGTGATGGAGATCACTTACAAGCTAGTTCACCCACATTTTACCAGACAAACAATTAGCCACTGTGTTTACCAAGAATTTACATAGTGAGATATCTAATCATCTAGAACAATAGTGTGCACACACTTTTAAGGATATCATTGACAAAGGTCTATTGATTTAAAGGGCCCTTATTAACAAAGGGATCATTAAAATTACCTCATCAAATTAGAACCAAAATAAAAACCAAAACAATGGCAAAAATTAGAACCAAGTCCAAGCAAAAGAATCATAATTAGCATAGTCCAACAATTATGAAAATTCCAAGTTGTTTAATTAGAATAATAATGTTGTTGGAAATGGAGTAACTAAGTCATGAAATGTCCAAATGGTTTAAACACCATCTTCTCAACCTATGCCACATATGCAAATTAATCCTAACCAACCTCTTCAAAAAATGTGTAGTAGCCTAGACTAGAATAACAAAGAAAGAAACATTTGCCTTTACAAACCCCTCCATCAAGGAGAATTGTGCCTACTCATCACATCTTTAATGACCTTAGATAACCAATTAAATTCATGTTTCACAAACTCACCATCACTAATATGATTAGTTGGCCTATTCTGAAACACTATCCTGAGGGTATTCTTTATCTAGATTGCTACCAACAAAATAAATTCTTTGAGTATCATCAGGGTTAATGGACATAATTTGTGTTATTATGTATAAATTAAGAATTTAATTGAGAATATTTTATAAATTTAGAGATAAAATTGGATAATGGAACTTCCACATCCAATCAAAACCTAGGAATTTATTAAAACCCCTTTCCACAACATAACAACCAATAATAGTAGTAATAGCAACCAACACAGTAACAACAATAGTATCAACAGTTGAGGTAGAACTAATAAAATCAATAGTATTAGAATAAACATCAAATTAATGGACAAAACCAAGTATAGAACAATGCCAACAACCAATAGACCTACCATGTAGTTTCACATGAATATAATAAGGTTGTAGGCCATATTATGGGAGGTCACATTTCCACCATCGCTATTAATCCAAAACCAAACACCAATCAAAAAATATAGTTGATAATCAATTTAAACCAACCAACCCATACCAATGATCCTTATTTGACTTGGGACCACATATAATCATACCAAAAAATAAGGATTACTAATTTTGGATGACAAATATTAACCAACACACACCAACTCCTAGTGTGTGCTGGTCATCACTAGTCATCAAGAGGTTAGAACTAATGTGGATCTAGCCCCACCTACCATTAAAAACCATCTGATACTCACCACACCATCTAACCATAACATTACAGTCATCATGATTACCAATGAAATACCGCTATGTGATTGCCAAATAGAGTAGTTATGTGACCAAATAGAATAGTTTGACTGAGAGATTTAAATTTTGAATGCCCCATGTAAAAAAATATTACCTAAGGAAGTAGATTAAATCTTATTTTTGGATCATACACCATTGATAAATATGAAGCAAATAAAGTAGACAAGGATGGATCCTTTTTCGAGACTCCTCCTATGTGAGATGAGCTTGCCATTCCCTTGGTTTCCAATTTATACTTTGTATGAATTTGAAATTAATTCTCACCAAGAGAGACCTAACCATAATAAACTTTGACCAAAAGACTACAAGTCTTTATCTTACCAAACCAAAGTTGGATTCAAACATGAAGGTCATTCTCAAAAATCTTGGGGTGTTCAAAGTTTTGGTGGCACCTGGTGCACTCATCTTCAATCATTACACATATTTAATGAATGGCATGATCGACAAAGAAGAGGATGTTTGACTATTAAGAAAGAGTGGTATTATTTACAATCACATATAAAATGATGGTAAATTCACAAGCCTATGGAATGGCATGGGTAAGTGTGTGAAATTGACTAGAGTAAGATATTTAGACCAAGTTATAGCCGATGTTAATAAGCATTATAACAAAACATGAAATTGTTGTGATGGAATATGTGAACAAATACATATATGATTCATGGTAGTTCCTCACTATTTTGGACATAATGATACTTTTGATTCTCATTTGTTTGGAGGCCTTCTACTCTATGTATGATTGTAAGCGATGGTTGAATGACACTCATTTGGTGTAAAATTGAAGGTGGAGAGGCATAAACATCCAATATAGATAATTCTCCATCTCTTCCAATTGTCAAAAATTATATGTTAGCATATGCTATGGTCAACAAGAATCAAATGGTTGTATCATACAAGTTGTTCAATTTTTTTTTAAGAGATAAAGTAAACTATTCTTCATTATACTTCATCTGATAAAAGGTGTTTTGAATGGGATGAAATTATTATTATTATAATTGAAATGAAAATTAAAGGTGATTTGATTGAGATAAAATTAAATATTTATATATATGAATAAATCTTTCATGATATAATGTTTTTATTGAACTATTAATTATTAATTTATTTTTAATAATTATGTTAAGAAGTATAATTTATAGTATTAGCAATGTGAATAAATATTTAATGTTTTTGTTGTGGAAAAAAAATTGTAGACATTATTTTAATATATTCATTTTTGTCAAAAAATATAATTTTATTATAACTCAACATTTAAAGTCTTAAAATAACAACACAAATGTGTCATCATTTATAAGAGACCCCAAAATGCACTCGTAAAAGTAGATATACTAATGAGGAAAGGGCACAAATAACCATGTGCCATGGAAATTATAGTTTAATGATTTAGGTACCATGAAGTATATCCCAACATAGTATGTATAGTGCACTTTTTATCTCTTTGTGAAAGTGCACGAATTGCATTCATCAATTGATTTCATTTTTTATCATCTTCATTTTTGGCTTTATATTCATCATCGAGTAAATGCATAGTTTTATGAGTCCACATTGGTAGATTGGATGGAAACTCAAAATCAACTAAAATTATTATAACAAGATAAGGAGGATAAAAATTATCCACCACCATGATGTTGAACACATTAGTGGGATAAATGCATTTACAGAATTCATTGACTTGACATAATTGATGACTTATTTTTTAATCACTCAAACCTATTCCTTTTTGTTTTGGTAAGATTTAATAAGTGTATCTACTATTTATAATTGATTTTACCTTGACTCTTAATCTTATTGTATACAATCTAGCATTTATGATAATAAAGAGGGTAGATACATATATCCATATTTTATGAATATTAAGTCTTCCATTTGGCTCAATTTAATCATGACTCAAGAAACACTAAATAAAATTAAGTGTATTGAGGAATGAGATGGAGTAGACAAATGACTATTGAATATGGAAATGGACAAAGGGTTTATATTAAATAATAAGAGCGAGGATAAGAATCAAAGGTGGGATGTAAAATAAACATGTTAATAAACACAAAATATTGAAGATAACATTGGAATAATTCTCAGGCTGTTAATTGAATTTGTTTTTTGGAATTTTAAAGAGGAATAAGCTACAATTAATTTGTAGTATTTTTGGATAAATTATGATTGAGATGGGGAAAATTCATATAATAAGATGAACATAATGATGTGGATGACCCAAAATATGTAGGATCCAAAATATTGGATAAAGAAATAAGAGCTTCTTAGGATTAAGATAAGAAGTAAGAAAATAAACCAATATCTCATTAAATCAATAGAGAAAGAAAGGTGAAGTGGAGTTCAAGAATATTTTTGTTGGTTTCAATTCTTTGAGTTATAAATATATGTGCATTTATGTTATTAATTAGTTGATTATAATAATTTGAGTAATTATAAACCTAAATAAAAAAAAATTGACTAAGTTAAAAAATTTCATATAACAACTTAATTCAAATTTTATTGACTTATTATATTAAACGCAAAATTTTCATTTTGTATGTTTTAATTATTTAAAAGACCATTTTTAAAGGATTTATAAGAACATTTTTTTAATACAAGTAAATATTACTGAGTCAATGCTTGTACAATTAACTAATGATTTATTTTATTTTGGACTAATAACCATTATTGTGTAATTAACTAATGATTTATTTAATGCAAGTAAATAGTAAATAATACATATTCATTACAAATTTGTATTATTTTGTGGAAAATCATGCTTGAGATGGGGTAAACACATATAAGAATATGAACATAATGATGTGAATGACCCAAAATATATAGGATCTAAAATATTGGATAACAAAATAAGAGCTTCTTAGGGTTAGGATAAGAAGTAAGGAAATAAAATAATAACTCATCAAGTTAATAGAGAAAGGATGATGAAATAGAGCTCAAGAAGATTTTTTTTTCATTTTTTGAGTTATAAAGATATGTGCATCTCTATTCCTAATATGTTGATTATAATAATTTGATTAATTATACACCTAAATCAAAATATTTTTTGACTAGGCTTAAAAATTTCATATAATAACTTAATTATGTTATTGTAGGATATTTATTATTCTATTTACTTATTAAATGGATAATCCCTACACATGTAGCTTTAGCTTAGTTTGGTGTGATAAGAGGTTAAGTGGGTGAGAGGGTGAGTTCCACCTGGAGTTTAATTGAGTGTCACTACGAGTTTCACATTGAGTTACACTTAGTCTAACTATGAGTTATCCTATGAGTAATTCCCTCTACTCATTTATATTCCTCTTCACTAGGCTAATGTAATAGAGCAGATGTTTAGAAAGCAAGGAAGTGAAATACATTAGGAAATTATTACACACCTTGCATATTTATGAATACATTATTAATGTGTAATAATTGTGTGCTCACCCTACAAAATGATTACCTACTGGCCTATTCTAACATGGTATTAGATATTAAGTTTTTGGTGATGAACATCAAGTTATCAACATAGCTTAACCAACACATGTTGGTCATTATCAGTCACTGGGGGTTGGTGCTGATATGGATCTAACCCCACCTATCATTGACAACCATTTGATACTCACCACACTATTTGATACTCACTACATTGCCTAACATTCACCACACTTTCTGACCACTGACCACACCATTATAGTCACCATGACCATTAGGGAAATGTCACTATGTGACTGCCAAATATAATAGTTATGTGACCAAATGGAATGGTTTGATGAAGAGGTTTGAATTTTAAATGTCCCACATAAAAAAATATTACCCAAAGAATCATATTTCCCATGATTTTTATAAATCATAATAGTGGATAGTGTCAAATTAATGTAATTGTAGATTAGGTTGAGCTCAAACTTAGGGAGAGGGAGTCTCGAAATGACAACCATGGATCATTTTCTACCCCATTATTATAGATCATAATGACCGATATGAATCATACAAATCATTTGTTGTCCATACAACCTTAGAAATTTCATTGATAGCATTACTATTAATGAGTTATTATATAATGTATTTATTCAATAATCATTATGATGTTACATAATTTTTAGTTACGTAATACTCATATTCATGTAAATAATTTGTTCAGTAATTGTTGTTATATTCATTTTTAATTAGTTAGGCCATTATCAAATTTATATAATATCACAAATTTTTATGGGTAGATGATAATATTTAACTATATAATTTTTCTGTGACCAATAATTAATACTTACCTTAACTTCTCTTAAAAAACATATGGCCAACTTTAAAGATGTTAAAAATATCTTTAAAAGATATATATACTCTAGCCTAAGTCTTTTCCATGGATTGATAATTTTTTTATCCTTCCACACTCTATTTTATTTGATAAAATTATAGCTCGCTATGAAATTAAATGGGAAAATAATTAGCGTGGTGAAATCTATTTTAACTAAATAAAATCTTACCTAATTTTTAGATTAAATTTGACTATTTAGAATGTAAATTCAAGTATTATTACCTACTTTATTAGATACTATAGGTTCACTTCAATCAATTAAACATGCAAGTCTTAGTCAATGAGAATTAATTATTATTTTAAATGTCTTAAAACTCATATGTTGAAGTTGTTATATATATATATATATATATATATATATATATATATATATATATATATATAATAATAATAATAATAATAATAATAATAATAATAACAATAATAATAATAATAATAATTTAATGATTTAAAAATTAATAAAATTATTTTATCTATATTCTTGCCAAAAATTTAATGATAATACATAATTAGGTGTTATTTCTCTTTGATTAAAAAGATTAAAATTATTTACAATGGTTTCATTTTACTTTGCATTAAATTTTAAAAGAATCAGATTCAAAGTTCAAATGCTCACGTGTTCTTTTCTTAACTTATTTTAATAGTGTAAATATATTAACATTTTAAAAAATGTGGTATTATTATTATTATTATTATTATTATTATTATTATTATTATTATTATTATTATTATTATTATTATTTTTATTATTATTGGAACATATTAATATAGTTATATTAAATTGAATTATAAATATATATGATAGTTACAATGATAAGGTGGTCGGTAGAATGTCATGGCCTAGTTTCATGCTAGTTAAAAGGGACTAGCTTACATTAACAAATTCATCAGATAATCCATGCTAAAAAGGGAAGAAGTCAATTCAAGAAAACAAGAAAAAGGGAAAAAAATAGGCACAAATTTTTACCCCAAAATGATGTGGTGGTAGATCTTCCTTATGTAGCTAGATAGTCACTCATGAAGAAGGCTCAGAAGAAGAAGGATCTAGTGCCACATAGCCATCCTAAGTAGGATCGAGGTGACCCAAAGATATATTAATACCATAAATATAAGGTTTTTGAAAAAAAATTCCCACTATACCACTCCTCTCCATAAGAAAACTATATTAGGATAGACCAACAACAGACTTCTCATAAGGTAAAAATAGTATCCACCCCCTCAATGAGAAGAATGAGTGGAGAAGTTGTGATTGTACAACTAACTTTGATAGAATGAAGTTCACAGGAGTACATATGTGTGTTAGATGGTATAGATGGATGTGGCTCATGGTTCATGCAGTGATCCCCCTAGTGGTTGATTAACTCTTGAAAGTATTGGAATTCTAAAACTATCTTTTCTACTAGTGCTTATATCTGCATAAAAACTAAAGAGACAACAACCACCCTATCATTAATAGAAAAAGAGAAAATATGACACTTCATTATTAAACAAATTTAAGTTTATATCTTTAAATAATTAAAATAGTATGATCTCCCTAAAGAAAATTCCATAGAAAATCAACATATGCAAGCCATTGGGCATTATCCCCAAAGAAGGCCATTCACCAAGAAAACTTTTCTAGGTGAAAGTGTTGAAAGGACTATGGATCCAATGCCAATATTATTGTATTTGGGGAAATTACAAAAGAGATGATATAAGGACTTTAGTTTATGTCAAGTAGGACACTTGGGTTGAACAATCCTAATATTAAGGAGACACTTCTTGAGAGGAATTCCTTGGTAGGTCAGGCACCAAAGAAAGTGAGTGATCTTTAGCTGAAGCTTCTCATCCCATATTATATTAAGTATTGCAATTCATGTCTTGGGTGAAGAATTCAAATTCCATGACCTATTTAAGTTATCCAACATTGGAGAGAAATGTCTTGTGACTTGTTATAGGAGGCTTGGAGAATAATTCTTAAAGTGAATATCATAGTTCCATCTCAAGTATTTCCACCAAAAGTTTCTATATTGTAACCCCATTTTCATAACATGACATCAGATTTAATTTCTTATATGCATAGATTAAAAGGCAATCCAACTGATTAATTTTTATTTATATTAAAAAAGGTCAAATAGTGCAATCATAATAGATAACTAAATCTTTAACTTTATGTTCATACATTTTCTAAAGAGCCTTAAAGATTTCATACTTGGAGATTTTGCTAAAAAAGATTGGAATTGGTCATAATAGGAGACCACCACATGCTATGGTCATTGAAGAACAAGCCATTTTGAAAAGCATCACCAACCCATTTGAGATATGTTTTGACAATATCAAAAAAATTCAAATGTTTTTAACCACAAAAATATCCCTCAATTTTGATGGGAGGAGTGGTAACGATTAAGGTATGAAACCCAATATTTTGAAAATAAATTCACCATATGATGAGACAAGGTAATGTAGTATGACAGGAGAATTCTCCAAGCCTCATTTCCTTTGATTGATCGAACCACCCAAATAACACACATAGTAATATATTATATTTATATGCCCATAATTCTTGTACCACCTTTATCATGAGGAAGACAACAAATATCCCAAGAAACTATATGCTAGCCATGATTTTGTTTAACATTATCCCATAAAAAATTCTTGTGAGCTTTGGATAACTTGTCATATAAGGATTTAGAGGTATCCCAACATGACAATTAGTAAACATGGGTGGTAGTGAGAATATTATAATAAACCTAAAATTTCTTAGCAAATGATATAGGTTCGTGATCTAAAAGTCCACCTTTTTCTCCACTATATCAATGATATATTTCCATAGTTATAAGGGAGAACTATGAAAAGCAAATGGGATGCCAATAAATTTAATTAACCACCTTTATCAATCCACTTCCAATTATATTGCTTAAGACATTCTAGCATAGGAATCACATCTTATCTAAAGCATTGGGATCTAGCCCATTATAGACTAAAGCCTAAGTCTTTATATGAAATAACAAGGCATTTCAACACCTATCTAAGGATAAGTGCATGGAGTCTGGGGATAGTTTTATGGACATATACCATAACACATACACATTATAGACATTACGTGTATACATAATGTCTATAATGTGTATACATTATTTAAAACTAGGCTCAATAATACTAAACCTAAATGCATACATGTTATAATGTGTACACATTGTAACACATACACATTCTATTTAGTGAACATAACACATATACATTACCTTCACATTGAAAAAAAAAGGTAGGAAAGATCTATTGGAAGAGATAGATGGTTTACTAATGTAACAATATTGTATATAATTATTATTAATCCTAAGGTGTCTATCATAGGTGTCATTTTTGTATTATTCAATAAGTTATCCATTCTCATAGGAATAGGAAGAGTCACATTAGAAATGTGAAGTGAATAGCCTTTTTGGCTTATTTAATGTAATGTTTGCTCCTCTTTTCAATTGGATCATGAAATATAATTTCATGTGTATTTCAAACATTGGAAGGGGAAGATGGTTTAATAAAAAACATTAAGTATAAAATTATAATTTAAATTTATTTTATTAAATACAATAAATTAGGGTCACTTTGTATTTGATAGAGTTGGTATCATAGATGCACACCTTAAAATGTGGAACATAATTTTTAAAAATATAATCTAGCTAGCACATAGGTATTTTCAGGGTTTGAGGATTAAAGCTAGGTATTCTAGGGCATAAATTTTACAATTGATGTTTATTTTAGGTAAACATTTACTCATTTGTAATTTTTTTTCATTCTAGATTACTTTATGGAATTCAAGAAGCCCTAGGTTTGTTAAAATTTAAGTTTTCAAACCACTCACTTTCTCAAGCTAAAGTTGTGTGATTTGGGAAGCATAGGTCACATTAATGACATGCACACATCAAACAATCACTTTGTAGTAATTTAAATTGTTCATTATCCCTTCCTCATCCCTAATAAATTCCTCCTCATCTCTCATCACCTCTAATCACTCTATCCTCATTGCTCATTGTCCATGATCACTCCTTCATTGATCTACATTATGCCTCATCTTCTCAAATCACTCTTTCATTTTCAGTAATCACTCCCTCATTGAATATCATCACCCCTCATCATCCATAACAACTCCATTATCCATCATCCTCCCTAATCAATCCCTCCTCATCCCTAATAATTCATAATCACTCCCTCCTCATTGCTATTAATCCAAAATCACTCCCTCATTAACCCTCATTATCCCTAATCACACCCTCATCATCTATAATTACTCACTCATTGATCATCACTATCCCTCATCATACCTAATCACTCCCTCTTGTACCTCATAATCCTTAATCATACCCTCCCCATCCTCATTAACCCTCACCATCCCTCATTATCTCTAATCATTCCCTCATCTTTCCTAATCACTCCCTCAATGACCCTCATGATCCATAACAATTCCCTCATCATACCTCATCATCCCTAATCACTCTCTCATAATCCTATAGTGCTAAGGTTGGTGCTAAACCTTGGATCTCTATGAAAGTATTCTTGTAAAACATCAACATGCCTATTAGAACCCATACAGTATTAAATTTTGCAAACCAACAACTCTTTGCCTCATCCTCATAGCTCTCTGACTACTTCATCTCATTATGAGATCACCATGTAGGAATGATGATTTCACATCCCGCTAATTCAATCAGCAACAAGTGCACACCACACTCTAATAGTAGTTATCAATAGGAGAGAAAAGATCATAAAATTCAACACATGAATCCTCCAAATGTAGCATATAGATACCCAACAAGATCAACATGGTACACATCCTTAGTTTTTAAGAAGTCATCATTCTAATTAGTGCATCAATGTACCTAATGAGTTTTTGATCCCCAAAGATATAATCAAGCTATATCCTACTCTACTACATGTCAAACACACATCCTTCTCCTTCCATGGAATTTTAGGTCTCTTGTTTTTCTCCATCCATATTGAACTACTTCAAACAATATGAGAGAATAACCCATAGAATTCAAAACCTAACTTATATATATATATATATATATATATATATATATATATATATATATATATATATATATATATATATATATATATCAAATCTCTACTCACCATGCTCAACATGGTACCCATCGATAATTCTTGGGAAGTCATCACACCAATCAATGCATCACTACACCTACCAAGTTTTCAAACCCATAGATGAACTACATCCTACTCTACCACATGTTAATCCAACTCATGTACAGAGTTACTCCATGCATCATTCCACTTGGATACTCACATCAAGTACACCACAACCCTCCTAGCTACTCACTTTTGCTACACCGTAAGCATCAAGTACTTTATTTAATGCATCTCTAAGTAGCTAAAAGATTCAACAATGATAATCTTCTTCCACAGAACCTCAGGTCTCAAATTATTCTTCTCCATCTATAAACTACTCCATCAGGTATAGATTTGATACATAAAAAACATTTAGGTTGAATATTGTGCCCACTGAGGTGGGTCCACAAGTATTTTATTGATTATAATAAAATAAGTACATATAAAGCGTGACAATACTTTGTTAACCCTTTTAAAAATCCAAACATGGAAATAAATAGCTTTTACCCTAGAATCAGTAAAAACCAACTAATTCCTAAAACCAACTATCTATGGGAATTTCACCTGAAAGGTAGTTCAATTATTAACTCTAGAACTCTAAGTAAATATAACTTAATTTATTTATGGGAGTGTCTTTTTAAAATAAGCATGCCCCATTTACATTTTATTAATTATTCTAACATATCAAAATACTAAGCTAAGTTAAGAATTTGGAACAAGTCCTAACAAACCCCACTATGATCCAAAGTTAGGTCTTTAGACACATGCCAAGCATTTTTATAAATTTTTCAAATTTGATTCTATCAAGGGATTTAGTAAAGATGTTAGTTTTCTAATCAGTAGTTGAGCAATATATTGGATCAAGTTCTTTCTTCACCACCAGTATTCATATATTATGATATTTGAGATCTACATGTTTTGTTTTGGCATGAAATAATAGATTATTTGACATCTTGATTCTACTTTGATTATCAATGTATAACTGTGTAGGAATAATTTGAGAAATATGAAGACCTTTAAGAATGAACTGTAAGTAAACAATTTCTCTAGAAGCATTCTATGATATGATGTATTCTAATTTTAATGATGAATTTACCACTGTATCCTACTTCTTTCAACACCAAGCAATGGTAGTTGAACCCATATGCATAGTTTATCCTATTGTGGATACTCTATCATCCACATATTCACCAAAATATGCATCAAAATACCCAAAAAGTTTGAATTTTTTTTTTGGTTATAATCAAGGCCATATTTTTTCATTCCCTAAAGGTAACGAAGTACTCTTTTTGTTTTATGCCAATGAATTTCTTTAGGCTCATGCATAAACCTAGACAAAATTCCAACTAAAAATGTTATATCAGGCATAGTAGTCATCAAATATATCAAACCTCCCACTAACTGTATATATTTGGTGCCATAAAAAATGGCACTACTATCATCCTTAGACAATTTCAAGTTACTTTACATGGGAGTGAGGGTAGATTTGTAGTCACTCATGCCAAACCTATTTAATAATTCAAAAATATACTTAGTTTATGAAATGAAAATACTCTGCTCTTTTCAAGTTGCTTATAGGCCAAGATAGTGGTGAAGAATTCCAAGATCTGTCATCTCAAACCCATCTTTTAATTCCTTCTTCATAGACTTGTTATGGTTTTCATCATTGCCTGTGATAAACAACTCATCAAGATAGAGAACAAGAATCACCAATTTCTTACCTTTCACTCAAAAATAGAGAGTATCATCAGATTCACTTCATTTAAATCTAATTATCTTCAATTATGAATTCATTTTCTCATACCAATCCCTAGGTGCCTGTTTGAGCCCATACAAAGCTTTTATCAATTTACACACTTTGTGTTCTTCAACCACTTTCTCAAAAGCTTGAAGTTATTTCATGTATACTTCTTCCTATAAATCACCATTCAAAAAAGTACTTTTAACATCCATCTAATGTAATTTCTAAACATTATGTACTATTAAGGCAAGGAACATATGAATAGTATGCCATTTTGATGTTGTGCAAACATTTCCTCATAGTCAATACCATCGTGTTGTGTATATCCTTTTGCAATAAGTCTTGCCTTATGTTTATCAATGGAGCCATCTGATTTATACTTAGTATTATAAACCCATTTTCATCTTATGGGTTGAACATGTGGAGGAAGATCAACCAAAACACAAGTCTATTGCTAAGTATTACATCATACTCACTTTATATTACCTGTTGCCAAACATGTTTAGTAGAGACTTCCTCAAAATTTGATGGCTCAGTGGAAGAAGTAGTAACAACCATTGCATAATTAACCTATTTATGAGAACTCTTGGGACCTGTTAAACCAAATTCATATAATTTTAAGTCTATAAAAATTACTTTGAGCCCATTTTGGACACTTATTCAAATTATTCAAATTAGGAACACCAAAATTCTCATCATGTGCACCATTTGAAGGAAGACTTAGATAATTTTCAACATTTTCTAAGTCATCAACCTATGAATTATTAGATGAAAGAGAGGAAATTAAAGGGATATTAGTCTCATATCATAACCTTAGAGAAGTGTCCTCATTATTGAATCCCTTATCACATTTTATAATTTTTCTCTCTAACTTGTCAAATTGAGAATCAATATCTACAGTGTTTATAGTACCAAATTCATCAAATACTACATCCTAACTCACTATGAATTTACTTGTATCCAATGATAGAAAATGATACCCATTTCTATTTTTTGAATATCCAAGAAAGATGCATTTTTGAATTCATATTTCTAACCTAGTTCTATGTTCAGTGGGTACTAAAGTAAAACAAAGGCATCCAAAAACTTTCAAGTGTTTAAATTTTGGTTTAAACCCATACCAAGCCTCATATAGAATTTATCCCAAAATTCCAACTATGGGGGACCTGTTTCTCAAATACATTACAGTACTAATGGCTTTGGTCCAAAACTTATCATTGAATTATTTATAGTGCAACATAGTGTTGGAAATATTGTCATTGATGTTAAAGGTCTAGCATTATTGGTGATAAAGGCCCTATTACATTTAATGGTGTTTTTAATATTCATATCTTGTCTAATGTGTGTTAATATTTATTTAATATTAATGAATATATTTTTGGTTGCATATAAGTCAAAAGAGGGCCCATGGAGAATTCAAAGAGTCACAGGGTAAAAGATGAAAGAGGAATGGGGCACATTTTCTCATGAAGAGTCACCTTGAGGAATTCTAAGAGTCACCATGTGAAGAAAAAAGAGGTATGGCACATTTTTCCATGAAGGGACACTTTGAGGAATACAAAAAGTCACCAAGATAAAGTCAAAAGAGGAAAGGATGTTTTTGCTTATGAAGGGTCACCATAAGACTTTTCAAATGCAAGGATATGAAGGGTCATGCAAGTTTGGTTCCATTTTCCATGAGGATTGAAGGGTCACAAAGGGTGAATGCCAAAGGTCATTTAGAAAGCTATAAATAAAGGGTTGAGAAGCCATTTGTAATATGGAAGATAGAGTATGATTTTTAATTGTTATATCTATCTTAGAAGAGCAAAAGAGAGAAAAAAAAGAGATATTGTAATGTGTTATCATTTTTTGAGAAAGTAACATTGAGAGATAGTTGTGTTTTATACATAAGATGGGTTGGTGCTCCCATGGGTTGGTTCTCATGAATATTTATAAGGGGTTCGTGCTCTTATGGGTTGGTTCTCACAAATAGTTGTTGTGTTGGTGCTCCTGCAAGTTGGTACTTGTAAATATTTTAGTTTGAGTTGGTGCTCATTCATATACTTGAGATTATTCTCTATAGTTTTTCCCACATTAGGTTTACACATTAAATATGGTCTCTCTCTCTCTCTCTCTCTCTCTCTCTCTCTCTCTCTCTCTCTCTCTCTCTCTCTCTCTCTCTCTCTCTCTCTCTCTCTCTCTCTCTCTTGTGTGGTGTTTATTATTTTAGTTTTATTGTATATCTTGAATCTATGGTTAAGTTGAGTTTGATTAAGTGAGAGTTTATAAGATTTATGATATATTGATTCACCCCCCCTCTCAGTATATCCCATGCTTAACAATTGGTATCAGAGAAGGTTCCTTTTGAAAAAAATTTATAGCTTGAAGGTAGATCAGGAAAACATGATGGCTAGATCACATGAAGGATTTTATACAAATAGGGCACCTTTTTTTATGGGATGAATTATGTTTTTTGGAGCATAAGAATGAAGACTTATTTTATGGCCCTTGAATTCAACATATGGAAAGTGGTGGTGGAGGAATATGAAGAGCCACAGACACTTGTAACTACTATAACATAAAATAAGGCAAGTGAAAATAATGCTAAAGCTTTAAATGCTATTTTATATGGTTTATGTGAATTATAATTTGTTAAAGTTATGCAATGTAAATCTACTCTTGAAACTTGGGTAAAAATTTAAAATATTTACAAAGGTAATGGAAAGGTTCAGCAAGCTAAACTTTAGAATTTTAGAAGATAGTTTGAGAGTTTGAAGATGGAATAAGATGAAGAAAATATAGCAAGTTATCTTTTAAGGGTTAATCAATTAGTTAATTAGATTCAAGGTCTTAGAGAAAATCTATAAGAATCAACTATGGTTCAAAAAGTTTTGAGATCTCTACCAATGAGATATGATGCAAAATTTTTGGAAATTGAAGAGATGAAGAATTTAGCCAAGCTAAAGATGGATGAGCTTCATGGTATTCCCGTGGCATATGAGATGCAGACTGAACAAGATAAACCCTCAAAGAGAGAAGTGGATTTCAAGACATCAAAGAAAGAGAAGGCTAATATTCAAGAATCAATTGATAGTTGCAACGATGATGAAGATGACAACAAAGCTCTTTTCATTCACAAGTTGAAAAAGGGCATAGGTAAATATCAAGGAAAATTACCTTTTAAATTTTTTAATTGTGGAAAGATTGGACATTTTTCATCTAAAGGCCCAAATAAGGGTAATGATGATAATTAAGAAGGAAAGTCTACATACAAGAATAATTTCAAAGGTAAATTAAATAAGGGATTCAAGAAGAAGAGTTTATAATCTAAAGATCTTAGCTCGGCCGAAGATAGTGGAGTCAGTGATTCAGAATAAGAAGAGATTATATTCATGGCCATACATAAAGATACCTCTACAAGAAAAAGTACAGATGATCAAGAAGAATAATAGGATGAAGTTGAAGTGAATCTAGAAGGAGAACTCATTTGTGCCTTAGAAGAGTTAGAAGCTATTGCGAAGAAGAATCAAAGATTAAAACACTAGATCGAGAAAAATGAAAAGGAATCAAAGGAAATAATTGATGATCTTACAACACACTTTGAAGAAGCTAAAAAGAATTAAAAATATCTAAAAACATAATTGAAAAAATTATGGAAAGAATGTGAAAGGTATGTTATTGAAATTGCCTCTTTAAAAGAAGATATTGAGAAAGCAGTCAATGATAAAGTAGTTAGTGATTCAAAATTTGAGGACATCACTAACATGTTAAAGAAGATATTACAAATACAAAATGAATATCAGATAACACAATTATTGGATTTGAAAATAAAAAGATCTATGTTAAAGCTCTTACAAAAGAGGAAATAAAAAGGGAATAAGTGAAGAATACAAATGACATCTCAAATAAAGAAGGTTAGAAGGAACAAAGTTACAAAATATAATTAGGATAGAGATACACAAATAAATTATATTTTCATGGTTATTTTTTTATTGTAATGGATATGGTCACAAGAAAATATAATGTCAAAAAAGAGCTAACAATTTTAGAAACAAGGAGAAGGAAACTCATGCAGAATCTAGCAAAAGATACAACTCTTTTGCTCCTCTATCAAGCTTTGATGAAGAGGTCATAATATGTTACAAGTGCAATAATTTTGGATACATACCTGATATTATAGAAGCATGTTCAAGTCAATCAAGAAGGACTAAACTTTCAAGGATCCATTCATCAAGAAGAAGGTTCAGACATGTTCATGACAGAAGAAATAACTTGAAGATTCTATGTTGTTTCAGATAGCTTTGCATGCAAGAAATGAAGAAAAACCATAGTTCATTGATAGTAGATGTTCAAGGCACATGACAAGAGATAAAATTAATTTCATAACTCTAAAGAAAATCAATGGTGGTATAGTGAAATTTAGAGATAAAACCACTGCCAGGATAGCCAAAAAAGGTACTTTGAGTTTGGATAATGGTAGAACAAAGACTAAGAATGTATTGTATGTAAAAGGTCTTAAGCATAATATATTAAGTGTAAGTCAAATATGTGATCAAGGATACACATTAAATTTTTATGTATAATGTTGTGAGATTATAATAAAAGATTCAAATGAGTTAATTGTAGATGCTCAAAGGGCAGGCAAAAATTTATATGTATTATCAGATATCTTCACAAAGGCATGATCAAAGGACACATTCAAGGATCTACGAGAGGAGTTGGGAGTAATTTATTTTAATTCCTACCATTTAATTTTAGCATTATTTTAGGGGGATCTAAGTGTTACCTCTAGGTAGGCCCTTTATCATTGATGTCAAAGGGGGAGAATAACAAGTACATGTGTAGAAATAGGTACAGGGAATAGATATAGGTTGCTACAGTAAGGGGGAGTTACTATATTTTTTTTAGATGGTAGAATGTGTAGGTTCTAGGATGTGGAAATTTAAATTTTATGTTGACATCAATGAAAAAGGGGGAGATTATTGGAAATATTGTCATTGATGTCAAAGGTCTATCATTATTGGTGATAAAGGCCCCATTATATTTAATGGTGCTTTTAATATTCATATCTTAGCTAATGTGTGTTAATATTTATTTAATATTAATTAATATATTTTTTGTTTCATATAAGTCAAAAGAGGGCCCATGGAGAAGTCAAAGAGTCATAGGGTAAAATATGAAAGAGGAATGGGATTCATTTTCTCATGAAGAGTCACCTTGAGGAATTCCAAGAGTCACCATGTGAAGATAAAAGAGGTATGGCACATATTTCTATGAAGGGACACTTTGAGGAATAATAAAAGTCACCAAGATAAAGACAAAAGAGGAAAGGATGATTTTGCTTATGAATGGTAACCATATGACTTTTCAAATACAAAGATATGAAGGGTCATGCAAGTTTGGCACCATTTTTCATGAGGATTGAAGGGTCACAAAGGGTGAATGCCAAAGGTCATTAGGAAAGATATAAATAAAGGGTTGAGAAGCCATTTATAATATGGAAGATAGAGTATGATTTGTAATTGTTATATCTAGCTTAGAGGAGCAAAGGAGAGAAAAGAAAGAGATATTGTAATGTGCTATCATTTGTTGAGAAAGCAACATTGAGAGATAGTTATGTTTTATACACAAGAGGGGTTGGTGCTCCCATGGGTTGGTGATCATAAATATTTTTTGTGTTGGTGCTCAGTAAAGGGGTTGGTGCTCCTACAAGTTAGTGCTTACAAATATTATAGTTTGAGTTGGTTCTCATTCATATACTTGAGATTGTTTTCCATGGTTTTTCACACATTAGTTTTCCATGTTAAATTGGGTATCTCTCTCTATCTTGTGTGGTGTTTATTATTTTAGTTTTATTACATATCTTGAATGCATGGTTAAGTTGAATTTGATTAAGTAAGAGTTTATAAGATTTATGATATAATGATTCACCCCCCTCACTGTCAGTATATCCCATGCTTAACACATAGCTCATGATGTGCCCTCTAAATTTATATTCAATCATTCAGATACTCCATTATATTATGGAGTGTAAGCATTACTATATTTTTGATGAATGCTATGTTCTTGACAATAATCCAAAAATTCTTTCAAAGTATACTCACCACTATTATTTAAACGAAGAGTGGTTAAGTGTGAACCTATTTATTTTTTAACTAAGTGTAACCAATAAACAAACTTCATGACAACTTTTAATTTGTTTTTCATTAAAAACACCCAAGTCATCCTAGAAAAATCATCAATAAACAACACAAAATATTTACACCCTCTAATGGATGACTTCTACATGTCACATACATCACTATGAACTAACTGCAAACATCTATTAGCTTGTCATGAAGAGTTTTTAGGAAAATTTTCCTTATTCTATTTTCCCAAAGCACATGATTCATAAAGAATAATATTTTTGTGAAAAGTGGGAAAACCATTCATCATACCATATCTCTGCAAGTCCACTAAAGAGTGAACATTCAAATGTCCATAGTGGAGATGACATAACCATTGTGTAGATATAGTACCTATATGTATATCAATAAATTTTGTAAGGTTCATTGTGGAGGGAATCACTTTACAATGCAATCTAACCAAATTTCCATCCTCATATCTTGTATACATGGTTTTATATCCATCCTTCACTAAATTGATATAAATGAGCCCAATTTCAAGAATAATTTTATAACCTTTATTTAAAATAGTTACCAAGGAAATAAGATGTTTTTATAATGTGGGAACATACGAAACATTCTCCAAGTATTTTATAGAACCATTAAGAAGAAGAATTTGAATAGACCCAATTCCTAGTGGAGTATGCATATACTTATCTGCCAAGGAAACTAGAGTGAGAGAAGCTTCTTTTAAAGTCTAAAAGAAGGCTCACCTACATGGCATGTGTATGGTTACTCCTGTATCTAAAACCCATACATCTATGAGCTCATCTCTAGCCTCATATTCCATATAATCAATGTGCCCTAAAGCAGTGAATGTAGATTCATGAGCAACATTACTAGTCTCATTATAGTCATGATAAGCATATTGAGTAGAGTTAGACTTAGTCACTCTTTGTGTCTTTTGAATTTTGTCAAAAGGAATCCTACACTAAGAGGCAATGTGACCAAAGTTCCCATATCTATGACACTGAATGTTTGATCTACCTCAACCTCTACCTCTATAAGAGTTGTGAGCACATCCTCTATCACTCATATAATTTGAATGAGAATGGCTAAATTGTTGTTGATTTGAATAACCTATACCTCAGTTTTGATATATGCCTCCTCTTTAACCTCAACCCCCTCTATAATTATTCCCTCTATTATTTTGTTGACTAGAAGAAGATGAACTAGGCTTAGACTCTGAAACATGGGCTTCCTCAATTTTTTGGATTTCTTAGGTAGAGAGAGGTCATGTTGAATAATCAACTCAGCCAATTTATCAAAAGTGATGCATGTGATCTTTTCAGAGACATGAAATATTTCTACAAAGTTCATATAGGACCCAGGTAGTCCTTTCAATGCAGTGGTAACTATAAGATCATCATATGGGTTTCCAAACCTAGCCTTAATGTGCTTAGTAGAAATATTCTTCAACTTAGACATGTATTCTCCCATATCCCCATCTTCCTCTAATGACAAACTAAATAACTACATGTGGATGTCTATCTTCTTATGCTCCAATTTCTTATCATATAAATCAAACAAGGTTTTCCAAGAAGTGTAATTATGACGAGAATTTTCAATATGAATGTAAATATTTTGAGTACAACGACACTTGATTAAAGATAGGGCCTTAGAATCACATAGATTAAATACATCAAGCTTAGTCTATTCTGTGGGTAAACTAGGATTTTCATCCTTTACAACATCCCATAACTCATTAAAAACTAATGAAGCTTCCATCATACATTTCCAATCTAAATAATTAGAAATCATTAATCTATCACCATCTGAAAGCAAATTCTAAATTATTGAAATATCTAAAAAAACAAGTGTCATAAATAAAAGTAATTGTGACACAATGTAAAATAATTGTGACAAATGAAGAAAACACCACACTCACTAATAACACTTTGCACAAGATATTGCTTCTATGGGGTTTTGTACTTAACCTCTATATAGAGAAAAAAAGAGATTTTTAATGGGTTTTGTAGTTAACCACACCAAAAAATCAAAATATTTCATCCTTATTTCTCTAAAATACAACCTTGTTTCATCAAGTACACCCTTATTTCACTACAAGTAAAATAAATACACTTCTATTGCATTTTGTCGACTATTTTCCATGTTTTTACAATCATATATGCTTTTAAAAACTTGAAAAGCATATAAAAAACTTAAAAAATAAATATTCCCTTCAAAAAGCATATACCAAGTTTAAAAAGATGCTTCAAAAAGGAATATTAGAACCCTTGACCTCTCCCTTTCAAAGCATTCCACAAAATTATCCCGTCCACCTGTTCTTAGAGAATTTACAAGTCTTAAACACAAATGTGTGTGTGTGTGTGTATTAACCTAATCTTTTCTATGTGTGGAATAAAAAAATGTACTTGGGTATGGAAATAATTCATCCTTGAATTGAAAACTTGGTAAATTTTCTATGCTTAGTCTTGGCTTCATTGGGACCCACCAAAAAACCTTAAATTATAGCATGTATGAAATTTAAAACATGATCCAAGTAAAAATAAAAAAATTCACAAACTTCCAGTGCCACAGGGATGCCATGACTAACCTACAAAAAATCACAACTCTCTTTGTACTCCTCTAGGATGTACAAATCCATAAAGGGTCATACAACAAGAAATTTCAAATAGTTTAAACCTAATCTGAATAATTTTAATGAGTTATAGCATATTTGCAAATTATTTTAATGTTGAAAGGTCATACCATGGAAAAAATGGGTTGTACAACTTTAAAAATAGCTTGAATGTGATCTTCAATGCTTCTGGTTGTGATTTTTGACATTTAAAAGCTTGAATCAAACCAAAAATTGAGTAGAATGAGCCAAAAAAAATTGAAAACTATACTTCTCATGTATACATGTTTTTAAAATGTAGGAGGCCATACAAATGGCATTTTACTAGTTTTAGGGCTTGAAAAACAACGTTTGGTCATATTACAGGTTTAAAATCTGATCTTCAATGCTAAAAAAGGAGTTTGGGAGCTATGGAGATCAAAAATAGGGAGAAAAATCCATAAAAAATGAGTACAAGCCATTTTTCACCTTATAATTTATAAATATTTAATGTAAATTTTTTGAAAAATTAAAATATTTTAATAATTTTTCAAAATTTTAACATTAATTAAAGTATTAAAGGGTTTATACTTCAAAAAATAATATAAGAGGGCATACCTTATACCACTCAGTATTATAAATTTATTTCACATGAGGCTTCTTTTCCACATGAATCAAATTTGCACCTTGCTTTCACCTAAATTCATCATGCTCCTGATTACCAAGCTCTGATACCACCATTAGGTAAAAAACACTTAAGTTGAATCTTGTGCCCACTGAGGCAGGTTCACAAGTATTTTATTGATCAAAATAAAAAAAGTACATAGAAAGGGTGCCAATACTCTGTTAACCCTTTTAAAAATCCAAACATGAAAATAAATAGTTCTTACCTCAAAACCGGTAAAAACCAACTAATTTCTATAACCAACTATCTATAGGAATTTCACCTGAAAGGTAGTTCAATTATTAACTCAACTCTAAGTAAATCTAACTTAATTTATTTATGGGGGTGTCTTTATAAAATAAGCATGCCCCATTTACATTTATTAATTATTCTAACATATCAAAATCCTAAGCTAAGTTAAGACTTTGGAATAAGTTCTAACAAGATTTAGGTTTTTTGGTACCTCCTCCTATACATGGAATTTCAACATCATCTTAGCCAACACATTATGGTAGTAGGATCCCACAACTTATATCCCTTCACCAACCAATAAACCCAACATGGTAAATTCTTTTTCATCACCCTCCATCTACACCAATGGAGACTAGCTTGCTCCACCACAATCTATACAGTTGATTCTTCAATAGGAATACTTTGTTAGTGTTCATTTATCTGGTAAATATTTTTCAACTTCTCCTCCATTTTCCATATTCCACCAAGAGAGAAATACCTACCATGAAATTTTTTTTTGTTCATATCTTGGTCTCTCCACCTATAGCTCCCACTTGGACAAAACTAGCCAACAACCATGGCTCTGATACCACTTGTTAAGAGCCATAGTGTTAAAGCCAACTCTAATACCATTTTTTAGGATAAAAAAGGCCTAATCTTAAAACATGTGAAAGAATTAATGCAAAAATAGAACAAGTTATATTTAAACACAAAATAGGAGAGAAACCACATTACATAAGATATACGTGGAAACCCTGCTAAACTAGCTAGGGAAAAACCACAGGGCAAAGGAAACATCCAAACTTCATATTCATCATCAAAACTCTCTTTACAACATCAGATCCTCTCAACAAATCATTTCTAGTGCATACAAGCACTCATGTGAAACAAACTTGCAACTAATCCTTATAGGATTCAATCTCCAACCTACACCATGCAACTCCATCACGATGCTAACACCATAATATCCAAGGTGAGATCCAAACATCAACCTCCATATCCATAAGATGAGATAACAAGCCTCCAAGATATAACAAGTTGATATAATCTAACATAGCCTTTTAGTCTCTAACCTTTAACCTCAAGGATATCCATACTTCAACAAACTAGGTGAGCCATGCTTATAGGCTCTAACCACCTAAGATTTAATTATGCTTATAACCCAAGCATCTAGGTGAGATAAGCTTCTATGCCTTCCAATCTCTAACCTGAAATAATGATCTAAGAGTGGATAGTCCCCAATGGTATTCTCACTAAATACAAAGAGAAAGCAATGCTTTATAACATTTTACATGAGAGAGAGAGAGGGAGAAAATTTATGGCAGGCCCTTATAAATTTGATCCACACATGAGTGGGTGACTACTGAATAATAGGAACAATTATTCCCCCATGTGACAAGGTCTCCCACATATGCCTTGGTTTCCCACATGGGCCAATGTATCCCACATGTGCTAAAGATCTCTCATATGTGCCAAAGGTCTCCCATATGTGCCTTGGTCTCCCACATGTACCAAATTTCTCCCACATGTGTCTTGGTCTCTCACTTATGCTAAAGGTCTCCCACATGTGCCAAATATCTCATCATATTTAAAACTTGTAAGATCCTCCATGGCCCATGCCATATCACCTTCTTACCACATCACCTAGGATCTACCTCACCTACCTAGTCACCAGTTCCACCTCATTGATCTCTAATCATAATCAAACAAGTGTCATAGCAGTAGAAATGACACTTGTAAAGGATTGAAACCTTATTTTAACAATTTAATAAAATCAATTTTAAAAAATTATTATGGAATTTTAATCATATTTTAATTATCCAAAATAGAAAAATTTTAAGAGTGTAATAAATTAAGAGACCAATTTGACAAAGATACCACACTTGATTTGATAACAGAGTTTGGCTATAAAGCCTACATCTCTAGATCCACTCCAATGGGGGGATCATTCTTATTAAAATATTTCAAAATATCAATATAAATATTTTAGAGTCACCAAAATCATCTTGTAGGATTTAATGTATCGAAGAGAAACTCTCAAAATAAAACTATGTTGTCTGAGGCCTTTTATAAATCTCTAAGTTTCTCTACCAATCTCATACATGCCTTGTTTCCATGGAATAATACTCAAAACCATGCTTCAAATATCTCCTTGAGCTCAATTTATAATTCTTGAACCCACAGGTATATCGATCAAGTCCTTATCATTTTAATTGAAAAGGACAAGTTTGAATCCCACTTTCAATGCATTTGGTGGTCATATCAATGTAAAATCCCACATTTGTGAGGTGGTTTTAATTTAACATTTTTAAATGCCATAAAATTAAATGTTTAACATGCTAAGTATTTAGCATTGTCATAGATTTTGGTGGATGTATGGTAGCATGTGTCTTTCACATGGAATGTGTATAAGAATCATGGGAAATACATGAATACTTGGTTAGATAGAAACTTCAGTTGACATGTAATGTAGATGGCACATGGAAAGTGTGGATGTCACGTGGAAAGTTGGAGGGTCTTGGATTTTCAAGGGGCTTTGGCATGAAATTTAATTAATTACATAATATACAAAATTGGTCTATAGTGAATAGTGGCAAGCCATGTGGTGGCTTTAAGAGCCACCATGTGGTCTAATCTCCTCTTGTCACTTGTCATTCACTCATTGATTATTGAGCACTCACCACTTGTCAGTGTCCAAAACCCCAAATTTTTTAACTTGCCTAGTTTAATCTTCCACATGTTATAACTTGTGCATATGGGCTCCATTTTGTGATCCACAAAATACACCAGAAAGCTCTCAATGAACCCTTCATCATGAAATTGATCATACTATGATTTGATGGCTTATTTTTTAGAGAAAAATATATATCTTCTTGTATCAATCCTCCCTACTAGGAGCTTTTGAACCCCAAAAATTGATTAATTGGTAAAGAGGTGAGGTTATTGTTCCCTCACTCTTGTAACTTCCATCCATTTGGCCTTGTTTGGGTGCATCTCTTTGAGACCAACATGAAGATATTCAACATCTCCCCTTCACAAAGTCTAAAAATTCATTTCAAGTATTGTATCTTGTTATAGTTATGTTAGATACTTAGGAGGAAAATCATCAATAGAAGGAATAGATACACTCTCACCATGCTCTACAACCATAAGAGGCACATACAATTTCAGATTTTACACATTCACAACTGAATAAATCTACGTATAAGATGGAAAATCCAACTAGAAATCATTTTTACCAATAGTTTTCATAATCTATAAAGGACCATACCATATTGGTTTCAACTTTTTACCTTCACCTATCAACCTTTCCTTACTGATGTGAAGCCATACCAAATCACCTATAGCAAATTTGTGATCAACACAATGTTTGTCATGTCTTGCTTTGTATATTTCTTGAATTTTCTCCAATTGATCTTGGATATTATGGTATACCTACTATATCTCTTCAATTAACTTCTTGGATTTAATAGCATCTTTACATTCATTAGGAACTAAATAGCCATAACAAACTTCAAAAGGAGATTTCATAGTAGAAGAATGAAGTTCACAATTGTAAGCATGTTTTATATAGCATAAATTTTCATCCCACAACTTGGGATGTTTACTACAATAACCCCTAAGCAAATGTACTACTGTGTAGTTTACAACCTCTATCTGACTATTGATTTATGGATGAAATGCAGTGCTCTTATTCAACTTAGTGTTCATCAATTCCCATAGTGTTGACCAAAATTACCCAAAAAATCAAGAATATCGATCAAAAATAATAGAAGTGGTCAAACCAAAATGAACCCATACATGTTGAAAGAACAAGTGTGTTATACCTTCCCCTATAATCTGCTTAGTATAAGGAATCAAAACACACATCTTGATAAATCTATTGACTACCACATATAAGTAATTGTGTTTCCTTTGTGACATAGGCAAACCCCCAAAAAAATCCATGGAAATACTTTCCAAGGGATGAATAGGAATAAGTAAAGGAGTGTAAATTCCTAATTTCCCATTAATAGGTTTGCTTGTGGCATAAAGAACACACCCCTTGATATATTTGACAACATTTTCAAATGTGTAACTATTTTAACAACTCCAAAATGACTAAAAATAAGAGAAGTATGTGTTTCCCTATTCATGTGTACCCTTTCATTTTAATGAATACAAAGTCTACCCAAATGATACAAGAGTCCATTATGCACATGATAGTCTGATTCTTCTACCTATTTTCCATTCATCAAATCTTTGTACACATCCATAAAGTCAACATCATCAACATATTGTTTTTTATAGCTTTCATGAGTCAAATAACTATGCGATAAAATATTAGATGCAATTACCATAGGAGGTCTAGAAAGCATGTCAACAACTTTATTCTGAATACCTTTCTTATACATGATCACAAGATGAAACTACTATAGGAAACCCATCCAATGAAAATTCCTAGATGGTTGTAGCCTAGCCTATGAATAGAGATACTGAAGGGGCTGATGATCTTTATGTATCACTATCTCATTGCCCATCAAGTAATGCTTCCAATTCTTAACACTTTGAATCAATGCATACAATTCCTCATCATAAGTTAGATAGTTTCTTATCACACCTGTGAAGGTCTCAGAATGATAGCATACTAAGTTCTTTCCCTACATCAAAATATCTCCCATAACATAATCACTTTCATCTATCTTGATTTCAAATGGCTACTACAAATCAGGAAGTGCCAAGGTAGGAGCAGTACTAATCTTTGTCTTCAAAATGTTGAAGGCTTTTTATTGCTTGCCTCCCCACTGAAAGACTTATATTTTACTAGTCAAAGAATGCAAGGGTGATAAAATAAGTGAGAAATTAGCAATGAATTTCCTCTAATATTTTACTTCACCAAGAAAACTTCTAACCTCAGTTACATTATTGGGTTTAGGCCATTTAACTATAACCTCCACTTTTGTAGGATCAATTTTCAATTCACCATGTCCTACAATATAACCCAAGTAAACCAAAGAGGTCTTGAAAAATTCATATTTGGAAAATTTCAAATAAAGTTTCTCTCTTCTTAATGTATCCATTACTTTCCTAATATGAATCACATGATCTTCCCAAGACTGACTAAAGATCAAAATATCATATAAGTAGACTAACAAAATCATCAAGGAATGCCCTAAAAACATCATTTATCAATTGCATGAATGTATCCGGTGCATTGTATAACTTGAAAGGAATGAAAAGCCACTCAAACAATCCTTGGTTTGTCTTAAAATTAGTTTTCCAAATATCACCATCATTAATCCTAACCTGATGATAAACACTTTTCAAGTTGAGCTTAGTGAAATAGATACATTTCTTAACTAATATATAAAATAATCAATATGAGGAAGAGGGTAACAATTCTTAATAGTAATTTTGTTCAAAGCATGGAAATCAACACACATTCACCATGTGCCATCTTTCTTTGGTACCAAAATGATAGGCAAACCAACAAGATATGTACTAGGATGAATAACACCCTTTTACAAAAGTTCCATTACTTGCTTCTTGATTTCCTCATTTTCCACCACTGATAACCTATACATGATAATGTTAGGGAGAGGAGAATCTTGTAACAATTGAATTTCATGTTGAACTCCCATTTTAGGGGGTAACCCTTTGGGATCTTGAAACACATCATCATAACTAGAAATGATTTCAACTAATTATTTCTTATGTTTAGGATCACAATTTTTCATAGCCTGGGAATATTCTTTTTCCTTAGACTTAATCAACATGAGACAAAAATTCTTGCTTGAATTGATTAGTCTTTTCATTTGCCCTGTTGTAACTAGGGATAGACTCATCTTAACATGATGTGATCTGAATATATATTTAAGGCCATCCTTAACAAGCAAGTACTTTTTCTCCTCCCTATAGAATATTGCTTTTCTATCATAAATATAAGGACTTCCTAAAATAATCTTGCATATTTCTAGAGGGATTACATCTAGATCAACTTCATCCCTAAATTTGGATGTGATGATAAATTTTAATCTACAAGTTTTGGTTACTTGCAGTTTTGCATCATCACACACCAAACCAAGTGGATAGGGTTTCAGATGGGGAGTTGTTTGTAGGCCTAAATTTTTAACAATCTCTTCAAAAATCAAATTTTCCTGAGATCCACTATCAAATAGAGTGTCAATCTTAGTATGTTTTGTAAAACCCCTAATGTGGAACAACTCATTTATTTTCTTATCATCATGCATATATTTCTATTTTGAAGAGGAAGCAACATTAGATAACTTAATGCTAGAAGAGAAGAACAATTTTGCATACTCATAGGTGTGATCTTAGTTTCATCCCCAGAGTCTGAACTCAGATCCTGATCTATAGTATTAGTTTTCTTATCTTTCTTCTTAAACCTGTTAAAAGGACTTAACTTAGGATGTAATTTCCAATACTTAGACTCATCATGATTTTTATTTCAATAATTTCAAAATGGCTTACCCTTTTCTTTATGAACAGTAACAACGGATTTTTGTTTACCCTTTCTAAAACTTTTCCCTTTAGAATGCTTAACTTTAGATTGCTTAATTTTAACTTTAGGAAAATATTCTTTTGTCTATTTTCCTCTAGCCTCTAAATGAATGGCTTTAACACATGCTTCATCTAAACTAATAGGATGGAGAACCATAATCATATGTTTCAATTAAATATGCAGCCCACCTATATACTTAAGTAGTTTTTCCTATGTATAAATAAGAATATTCAAAATTAAATCCTTTTTCCTAAATTCTTGTGTATAATCTTGAACACTTTGGCCTTTAGTTTATCTGAAAGATTGCCAATCCATCATGGCTTGCTGAATATATCCTAAAGGATAAAATTGCATTCTAACTGCATCAACAAATTCACTCCAAGTGGAAATCAAGTTACCTGTGTTAATCTCACTTTCCTTCAACTTACTCTCCCACCAGATGAGAGTTGTGCCTCCCTTTCAAAGAGTAGCCAGGTGAATTTCAGCCTCATCATTTACAATATTTTGGACCCTACAATATACTTTAATTTGCTTTATCCAGTTATCCAACTTTTCTACATTAATCTCACCATTAAACATAAAAAATTAAAACTTAATATCTAGCTTTAGTGAAGGAAGAGATTAAACATCTTTTTTATCTTTACCATCACCCAAAGAGTAGAAAGGTTTCTCAAAAAATTTACCACCTCCATCATGCTCCATCTTAATTCATCATTCATGGTAAATTTCTTTGACCATGTCCTTCATTTCCAAGAAGGATTATCAAAGATCTCATTCAAACTCAAATTCATCTCCCATTTTCATATTACATCTTGATCCAATCTTTGGCTCGTATTCTATTGATTCTCCTTCACCCTACCTAGATCTTGACCTTGTCAACATACACTAGTAATCCACATGGTTAAATATAAATTTTACTCTGATATAAAAAATCTGATCCATAATCATAATCAACACAAGTATCGTAGCAATATAAATCACACTTGCAAAGGATCAAAACCTTATTTTAATGATTTAATAAAATCAACTTTAAAAAATGATTGTGGAATTTTAATCAGATTTTAATTATCCAAAATAAACAAAATTTAAGAGTGCAATAAATTAAGAGACCAGTTTGACAAAGATACCACACTTGATTTGATAATAGAGTTTGGCTATAAATCCTACATCTCTAGATCCACTCCAATGGGGAGATCATTCTTATTAAAATATTTCAAAATATCTTTATAAATATCTTAGAGTCACCAAAATCATCTTATAGGATTTAATCTATCGAAGAGAAACTCTTGAAACAAAACTATGTTTTTTAAGGCCTTTTATAAATCTCTAAGTCTCTCTACCACTCGCATACATGCCTTATCTCCATGGAATAATAATCAAAACCATGCTTCAAATATCACCTTGAGCTTAATTTATAATGCTTGAACCCACAGGTGTATCAATCAAGTCCTTATCATTTTAACCAAAAATGACAAGTTTGAATCCCACTTTCAATGCATTTGGGGGTCATATCAATATAAAATCCCACATTTTGGATGCGGGTATAATTTAAATTTTTTAAAAGACACAAAATTAAAGTTTTAACATGCCAAGTATTTGGTATTGGTATAGATTTCGGTGGATGTATGGTGTCATGGGTATTTCATGTGGAATGTGTCTGGAACCATGGGAAATACATAGAAAATTGGTTAGTTAGAAAGTTCAGTTGACATGTAATGTGGATGTAACATGGAAAGTGTGGATGTCACATGGAAATTTGGAGGGTTTTGAATTTTCAAGGGGCTTTGGCATGAAATTTAATTAGTTACATAATACATAAAATTGGTCCATAGTAAATGGTGGTAAGCCACATGGTGGATTGAGGACCCACCATGTGGTCTAATCTCCTCTCTCCACTTGTCATTCACTCATCAATTTTTGAGTACTCACCACTTGTCAATGTCCAAACCCCAATTTTTTCACTTGCTCAGTTCAATCTTCCATGTGTTATAACTTATGCATATGGACTCCATTTTACTATCCACAAAATGCACCAAAACTTTCTCGATGATCCCTTCACCATGACAATAATCATACTATGATTTGATGTCTTATTTTTTAGAGAAAAATATAGATCCTCCTAGATCACTCATCCATGAATAGTGAATTGTGAATAGTGACCCATGAATAATGACATATGAATAATGGCTTCATACCCAACATTGACCATATAATAATCCCAATCCTAGAGTTGAGAATCCAAATTTATATCTATATAACTAGGGGTATTTAGAGACTACTTGAGAATTTTAATCCCAACCCTATACTTGACTTCTCATTTTCTCTATATGTCATTAAGAGTGTGTCCATAGTAGACCAGATTGCCATATAGATAAATAAGAGGTCATAAATCTGAGAGTGTGTTCTAATTCAGTAGCTAATAGAGTTGGTTTCCCAACCCAAATTGATTTATACCTAATTTGATCTATAACCAATGTGATATATGAAGGTAATGAAGTGCATATGCATTAATCTAGTGTCTTAAAAAGGGGCTACTTAGAGCTTGGGCATGGCCCTATGGGCCCTCAAGACCAAATAGGGTCCCTATCATACTATGAGTATGCCCTGGTCCCTAATAAAATATAAGAAAGGATAGCGTATGAATTTGGGGGCTATAATAGATATATTTGGGTCACCATTCTAAAGACCCTACCCTGATTTCAAACTTTTCGTACCCAATATAAGGTAATGGAAGCTTTCTCTACTCAATTCATCTATGCCAAGGAATAAGAAAAGGGAAGCTTCTATTTTTGATATGTATCTCTTCTTCACCTAATATCTTTTCTCATCCCTAATGACTCCCATCCAACACCTTTATGGTTTTTTTCAGTGACTTTTTGCTTATGCATGATCATCCATAGTCACTCATTTATTTATATAGGTTAGAATGCCCCCTCTCCTTTCAAGGCATGGCTCAGTTAAGCCCCCCATTTGAATCCCATGTTTTAGTGTCAATTCAATAGGAAGGAATTTAATGAATAAGTCTTTCACACATTAGTTAGAGAAGATCACTCAAGTATGTAAAATAGGTAGGGCATACTCAATGATATAAATCTATTACATACATAACATGAGTCAAAACTTCATTTCTCATTCTATCTATCAAGAATAAAAATTAATTTTCCAAAAACATAATCTAAGTAGGCAGGGAAATGATATATGCAAGATATAGATCAAGAATCAAGCTTCCATTGATATCTAAAAATATATTATAGAAAGGGAAAGTAGGTATGACAATTAAAAAGATATGTGTTAGGAGCTTCCCTTACCTTATCAGATAGGGCATAACTAAGTAGGTATGGTAAAAACAAAGTTATCTATCAAAAATTAAGCTTCCCTTGATATCCATGCCTTAATTCAGAAGTAAATAAAAGATGGATACCAGAAAGGCAAACTTCCATTGATAGTTGTTCCTTACTCATTTGTTATCCATTGAGAAAGAAATCTTCCCTTGATATGTTAATATGTGAGATAAAGCTAGATATCAAAAAGGAAAGCTTTACATACCTTACTCTTTGGCATAAATGAAGTAGTTAGAGAGATATTACATTGTCTTAATGGGCATGGAAAGTTTGATATCGGGGTGGGACCTTAGGAATGGTGCTTCCCATATATCTATGGTAGGGTCCTCATTCATATGCTATATTAGGAACCAAGGAATATTCATAGTATAAAAGGCCCCAATTTATCCTTTAGGGCCCACCTAGACATGCCCAATCTCTAAGTGCCCCCTCTTAAATACATAGATTAAGGTATATACCATTTATTCCCTTTATATATCAATTTTGATATAGATCAAGTTTAGTATAGATTGAGTTGGGATGGGAAACACACTCTATTAGCTACTATATTGGAGCACACTCTACCATATTGGTAATCACCTATCTATTTATCTATTAATTTGGTCTACTATAGATATACTATGGATATATGGTCTACTATGGGGTTGGGATAGGAATTCTCAAATCATCTTCAGTCACCCCTATCTATATAGATATAATTTTGGATTATCAACTCTAGTATTGGGATTCTTAGATTCCTAAATCCTAATATATATGTAAGTAATACAATTTCATCCCACCCTTTACTTAATTTATATCCTATTTATTCTAGTCTGGGGATATAGATAAAAAATATTCAACAGTCTAGGAATGGATCGCCATATAGATATTTAAATACCACTAGATAAACGAATGATATATCTGAGTTTCTTATTTTAGTGAAAAGGGATGAGTGAAAGAAGAGTTTATTTGGGACTTATTTGAGTTATTAAAATTTGGAGTTATAAAATAAACCAATTTGGAAGCTATTACAAAAAACCATTAAGGTATTAGATAAAATGATTAAGGATGAGAAGGGATGATGTAGTATAGATGATGAGGGATGATAAGAGAGTCATTAGGGATGATGAGGGATGGCGAGGGTTAATGATAAAGTTATTAGGGAGGATGAAGTACTAATTAAGGATGATGGGGGATGGTTAGGGTAAATGAGGGAGTGATTAGGGATGATGAGGGATGAGGAGGGAATGATTAGACATGGTGAGGGACAATAAAGAAATGATTAGGGATGATGAGGTATGGTGAGGGTCAATGAGGGAGTGATTAGGGATGATGATGAATGATCAGAGATGATGAGGGATTGTGAGGGTCAATGAGGGATTTATTAGGGATGATAAGGGATGATGAAGGAGTGATTAGGGATGATGAGGTATGGTGAGGGTCAATGAGGGAGTGATTACATATGATGAGGGAGTGATTATAGATGATGAGGTATGGTAAGGGTTAATTATGGACTGATTAGTGATGATGAGAGACAAGGAATAATTGATTATCAATGATAATGGATGAGGATAAAGTAATTAGGGATGAGGGAGGGATGATGACTAATTTTCTAAAGATATTTAAAAAAGGTATTAATATAAAGTTAAAGATTTAATTCTCTATCGTCATTACAATTTTTGACCTTTGTTAATATAAAAATTCAAATTAATCAGTTGTATTACCTTAGATTTTATGCATCTAAG